>BMAV01025783.1:295265-388308 GCA_019973955.1 Trichonephila inaurata madagascariensis
GATTCCTGTCCATTGGTATTTCTTAAATACCGCACTTTCATGAGAAATCAAACAATTACTGATCCAATCGTCTTGAAACGATATATTTTATTCGAAAATTTTTCGCTTGCAAAATATGAAAGATAGTTAAAAATTAGTTCCACCCGTAAAATTGTCGCTACTCTACTGTTGTCTAATCACTAACCGTTACCGTTACAAATAGAAAAAAGAATATCAATTCGTACCCGTACGATACAGACAGCAAAAATTAGAATTGGTATATTTGATTTCTTGACAAAAAAATTTCCTACCAAATTTTTAATACAATGTTCTTAAATAAGTAAATTTCTCAGAGCAATGGAGCATGACTGGGCCATTTAAAAAGGCTCAGTGGGTCGCATGTTGAGTATCGCTGGTATAGATATATTAGGTTGGTGCATATGAAATGTTGAATTTTTTTTTACATATGAAAGTTTGTTTCCCTATTTTCATTGCACTTTTGTTTTTGGCATATAACGTCGTTTATATAGTCGTATTTTCTATTAAAAGAGCACGTTTCAACAAAGAAGATTTTCTCAAACGTGTTCCATTTGTTATTTGTTTTGAATTTCGTAAGGGTATGAGAATCCAACCGCTATTCGTGTAATTTTTTACATGAGTATAAACTTGGTAACAATGCTACAAAGGCTGTTCACAATATAAGCAAGGCATTTGAGAAGAATACTGCTATGTGCTAACTATCAAAAAGGGCAGGATGGTTTGAAAAAATTCGATCTGGTGATTTTTCCCTACAAAATGAACCTCATGGAATTAAGTGAACTTGCTACCAGAGACGTCTTAACGCAAGGGCCAATTGGTCCCAGAGCCTCACCGTCGGAAAGGCCTCGTTTCGTTCTTGACTCTGTCTTAATAGGATCTTGATCCGGATAATTGCAATGGTCAAATATTATTCCCGTACATATTCTCCAAAAAACAGGGCATTTCAAACTGCATATTAAGTGGCAAAAGGGGTACGACTGTAATATAAAGTGATGACTATTGTCCATATCTAGGCCTAAACCTAATGCCATGAACAATCATTCAACTCATTTAGTCAAAATGGAGCCATCGATCGAGCCGGTTTGCACCTTGGTTTTTGAGATTGAGAGTCGGGCACATTTTATTTGTTTCAAATTACCATTTGAACGAGTATTTAACAATAGATGCTGTAACGTTCCCGCCACACAGCCGTGAAGCGGTTTCTTTGTGGGTATGGTCATCACATGTGCAATGACACCTTCTCTCTTAAAATATTGTGCGGTCTTGTCTTTAACATCGGCCCGGCAACCTTTGACCCGGACTACCTCTCCCCCCCCGGTTAACCGAAGCTAAAGACGCCGGCCTTGTCACCCCCAAGCAGAGGACAGACAGAAAAAGAACGGGGTGGTCTGAAATTTGTTAAAGTGGAAAAAAAAAACTCCTCCCTCCAACCACAGAACTTGAACTCTAACAATCTAATAAGTTTATAACTTCAATGTATTTTCAAATTTTTTTGGCGTGACGTAAATAAACAAATATTTAAATTAATATCCCCTACCATTTAAATCAAACGTCCGTCTTTCCCGGGATGGAATTTGAGCGACGTGCCATTTTTCTAAAAAAAATTTGTGAGGTATAGACGTCGTCAAAAATTTTGATTTGATTTTGGGGGAATATTTAAATTTAAAAACAAAAAAACTCAAAACTATTTACAAAGAAAAATACATTTTTCACCAAGGGTAAATGTTTAGTTATTTAATTCAAATTAAAGTAGCATTATATACCTGTTTTCCGTTAAATGACAGCATATTAATTGGATGTTATTTTTTAATAATACATGTGTTTGGGTTATCGGGTGTTTTCAACGGTTTTTTTTTTTATCCTAAAAAAATGACCCAAGTACTGGGTGAAAATATGGTTAAAATATAGTATGAGCCAGCTTTCAAACAGTTAAATTGATTGGAATCAATTCAATGTTTGAAAAATTTTGTTTTTGGCATTCTTCCATTTCTTATTAATCTTTCTGTTTTTGAATAACCGCAATACATTTCTGAATCCATATGGAGAAAAAACGGGGGACCTAGCGGCCAAGGCAACCAACCCGTTGGGAAAAAAAAGGGGAAAAGAAAGATGCTCTAAAATAACAGTGGGGCAGTTTGAACCTCAGCCAGGGTACTCAATCTTTTCCCGGGGCCAAATTCGAAAAAGGGTTTTCACGCGGGCTCCCCTTAAAGGATCAGGGGGGGGACGTTTGGTGGATATTTAAAACTGGAAAAATCCCAATACTAAAGCTCATTTTTGCTTTTCAATACAGATCAACAACTCTATCAAACACACACACACACAAAATCGGTTTTATGTATTTTTTTTGTAGTTATGGGGTAGTTTCGATTTCCTTTCATCCGTGATCAAGCCCCTTGTTTACGTTCTACTGTTATCAAAAAAGCTGCCCTGTACTTTGATAGTTAGATTTTTCTTTTGACAAACCCTCACTTTTTTTATTTCAAAAAAAACATCAAAGGGAGGATGGGGGAAAACCCAAGAATTCTACTATTTTTCTTAAAATTCGTTTTTGACGCAGTGTACTTTTTGTTTCAAATTTATTTAAATATATTTTTTTTTATATTACTAAAACAAATAGCTCTTTTCAAAGCGAAAGATCATTTCAGATTTTAATGGTTGATAAAAGTAATAAGTATGAATTTTATAACACTGAAAAACTAAAAATCATACTGAAAGGAAAAAGATGTTATCTGAACATATTAAGAAATGACGGCAAAAATCATCTAAAACCGTACCAACTTTTGACAAAAAAAACTACTGATATGTTACACTAAGGATAAATTATCTGATACTTCTATCATTTTTCCACCCCGAAGCCAATTACGATATAACACACAATCTATGTTTTCTGAATTTTTGCAAAAAATTTTTAGTAAAAAACGCTCCCTCTGTGTTGTTAACAAACACCACTATTCCAAAGGGTCAGGGGCGGCCCTAGGGCCAGACAAACCGGACCCTTGCCCGGGGCGGCAAATTGTAAGGGCGGCATTTGGATCAAATTTGAAAAATCTTTTTTTGTCAAAAAATTTGATATACTTTCTGAAATATTATTGGGTATGAATTTGATATTTCATTTAACGTATCTAATTTTTTTATTTCGTACTCTGTTTATTTAATGACGGTTTTTTTTATAATTTTTTTTTTATGTTAAAACTTGAAGGGTTGGAGTAGGAGTGTATGTTAAAGCATGAAATTTAATACGCTTACTCATCTTTCACAAGAAGCTTTCTCTGGAGTGAGGTAACAACGAACATTCCTTTCATCCTTACGATGTCCGGTTTCAGCTATTCAAAAGGGGACAAGGGTAATAAGAGATTTTGATAGAGAGTTACAGGAGGTGTTTTATTTTAGTCTTGAGTGTAATTACAAAAGGAAAAACAAACGCTTGTGATCCCCACCATTAGTAGACTACTTTTTCAAAGAAATTTGCCTGCTTAAATAGATGATCTCTTCTCTTTTATTTCACTCATTTGAAATAATAACAAGTAGTTATGTCCTTAATTTTGAATTATTTTGAATTTTTTAAGATTTAAAATAATATGTATATATACGTAGAGAGAAAGGGGAGGGGTGGCATTGGAGAGAGTGGCGGCATTTTCCATTTTTGTCCGGGGCGGCAAAATTGCTAGAGCCGGCCCTGAAAGGGCTCTCTGTAAAGAATTAACTTTTATATAAGTCTTAATGGCAGTCATGGAACTGTTTCCTCATGTTTTCAAGAGGAAGTAAAAAGCCTGCATGATGTAAATAGCAAGCTGTTTGGAGCCTTCTTATCCATAAGAAAAGGCTGAGATTCTTTACTTACGTTTTTTGTTCAATTCCTACTATTAGCTTACACTCTGAATATATTTATCTTGGTGGAATTTTTAGTCGTTAATAAAATACATTTAGCGCTCAATTGAGCTGAAATTTTATATACATGATTATTTTGGATGACAATACAGTAATTTAATTATAATTAATAAATTAATTGATTAAAACTAATTATTCAAGTGCAGCCACGTTGGCATCATTTTTGGCGACTTGTGTCAAAACTTGAAAAGGTTTTTTCCTCACATTTTAAAGCGCTCATTTGAGCTGAAATTTTCTATACACTATTATTTTGGGTAAAAATACTACAATTATAATTAATTAATTGACTGAAACTAATTATTTACAGAATTACAGATACAGCCACGTTGGTTTCATTTTTAGCGACTTGGGTCAAAACTTTAAAAGATTTTTTTCTCACGTTTTAAAGCATTCAGTTGAACTGAAATTTTATGTACACGATTGTTTTGGATGACAATACGATACTTCAATGATAATGAATAAAAATTAATTACCACTTAATGTTGTGATTCTGCTCTATGTATATACACATTTCTATTAATTGTAACTATTTAATAAAAAATAGCTAAAATAAAATTTTTCTTTGTTGATCTAATTAGGAATTAACTTAAAAATTTTTTTCATATTGTTTTTTTACTACATAGACCGCCTATCCATACATAAAACACGCAAACATGAACAGATCCCCCTTAAAACCAAGAGACAAAAAAAAATCACCGAGGGATGCACCCAACTTTCCCAGAAAACATGCTTAAGAAGGAGGAAAAAATACGACGCCTGTATTTAATTACGGCACTCTTGTCAACGATTTGTGAAACCATTCATTTGAACGCAGCATTGGTGACAAGAGATCGTTAAGAGAGTAAAACGTGTCCATTCTTACAAAAACCAGACTCATCCTTCATTACCACCCCGGGGGTGTGTACCTGAACCGTGAATAATTGGTCAGCGGCAAGAAACCACGTGAATTATTTCCTGTACAGGTGAGATGCACTTGCAAGAGGGGGAGTTGTGTGAATTGTGGGGTCATTACTATTCCGGGAAGATAATGGCCCTTTTTTCAGACAGCTTTTAGGTAAGGTTCCGCATCTTTCTGGAAGACGTTGTGATGCGAATGTTTTCCATCGCTCTTTTTCCTCCTGCACCCCCTCCCGTCTACCTTTTCCTCGTTATCGTAAATCTTGGGAAGTAGGGTTGCCACCTTCTGGTAAATCTAAAATTCTTTGACGAGGGCCCCAAGTTTTTAAAAAAAATTCGAGTCCCGTTTATCACCCCCACCTATTAATCTTTTCCCTAATTAGTCTTTACGTATAATAGAACCCTAAATCGTCCTAAATATAGTAAAAAGAAAGAAAAAGTTAAACATGAATACCTATGACGTGTTGAGCTGGACGTTGACGAGAACACCTTCACAAAACGTTTTTTAAAAATTGTTTGTATTAGCCCCCATACGAATGTGAATTAGATCAGGTATTTTCAAAGTGAGGGTCGCATAATTATATTTATACCCCCTAAAACCGAAAGCTAAGATATTGAGGTCGTCTTCACGTAACGTCGAAGGATAGGACAATAAATGGCAGATTTTTTCAAATTGAAAATTTCTAAGATTAAAGTGGTTATACCAAATCCACATAAATCCATTTAACAAACAGCATATTTCACAACTGCACACAGTTCAATGCAAATTTTAATCCATTTTTTTCTTACCACAATACAAAATAAACTCTATACTTTTTCATAGTATAACGGTAAACGAATTACTCTAATTTCACTTGTTAAAATCTAATACGGTCGAACCTCTATATTGCGAATTTTTTTTTATATAGTGAACTTTTTTCTGGCACCTTGAACATTTCACGATTCTCTTCGTAAAATAATCTCTATGCAAATCACTATAACGAACTTTTTTTTTGTTTTTTTTTTTTTCCCCTTTTTAAGTTTTTTTTTTATTTTTCTTTAAGCTTTTTATGGTGGTCATAAATCTTAAAGGGTTTTTATTAGATCCAAATCCCCGGGGCAATAAAAATTTCTGGACGTTTTATCCGGAAAATTTACCCCCCCCTCCCCGTCATTGCCCAGTTCCCCCAAAAACCCATCCCCGATATCCCCAATCAAAATTGTTTGGTTCCCCGGCGGGTTTATAAAATAATGTATGTTTAATATTACTTGTATGCTTTAAGTTAGAAAATGCCAAAATTTCATTATTTTAATTTAAAATTTTTTTTTTAATGTTAAAAAAGGTACACATTCGTTGGGTTTTTCTTTTTTTCCTTGCAGTTTTTTTTCTTTCTTTTTTGAGGGGAAGATAAAAAAAATAAACATATAATTTTTTTAAAAAGGTGTAATTTACTTTTTAAAATATATATGTTTATAAATTTAAAAATTGTTTATGTGGTTTAAAAAGTATATTAAAATATGAAAACCTGTATAAAACAAATTTTTTCCCTTAAAACCCAATTTTTTCGGGTTTAAACTTTTATAAGAGGTCTGACGTATAAAAAACTGTGTCACAGTGTTTGTAACCAAACCCTTTGAAACTAGACCATTCTTATGAAATTTTTGCTTATTCAGTAGGTCGGGAAATGGACGTAATGTTTTTCATACCCCAAGTCATTGATGGCGAACCTATGACCCGTGGGTCAGACACTGACCCCAATTTTCTAGGCTGTCAACCATTTTTTCACGAGGGTTTTAAAACTAATTTGTGGGACTATTTATATTTGAATTTTCCAAGCCCATTGACACAAATGCAATTTAAATGCTGTCTGTAACCTTCAGTTTGATCGTTACAGTTCCAAACACTGGCGTAGCTAATCCTAAGTGGAACCCGTATCCAAATTCTTTGGAAGCCCTTTTCGGTGGGCTCTCAATATTTTGTGATCTCTTCTTACATATTTTGGGGCCCCTGAAGCTTGGGGGCACCGTATCACTGATACGCCGGTAGCTACACCCCTGGTTCCAAAGCTGCGCACATGACAACAAATGTATATGAAAGTATGTATTATTTGAAATAATGCAAAAGTGTTTACAAAATATCAAATTAAGTGTATAATTTTGCTCACATTTTGTTTGTTGAAAAACAATTGGAAACCAAAGCTAAAAATCATATTTAAAGCACTTTCTTCAGATAAAATGCACTTTAGTTAGGTTTGTAGAAAGAAGCTTCCATAGCGCCTTTTTTTTTACGCGTTATAAGCCAATTGAATTTAAAGATGTTTAGTTTTAAAAATACTCTGTTAAAATTTTTTAAGCTTAACTCTGGTGCAAATGGGCATTAATGACCCAAGAGGTAGTACTAAAAAAAATATGAACAAAATGTGACCCACGTCTCAAAAAGGTTCGCCATCCCTGCCCTAAGTGATAAGGGTAGTCCACCCTAAATTTTAATTTTTTGGACAAAATTTTTTATGATTCGGCATTGAAAAATACATACAACCCTACATTTTAACTTTTCTACCACCGGCCCCTATTTTTAATAGCTATAATAGTACTTTAATAATTTCCTTTCGCTCATCCGGTATAGTGGTTAGCGACGCTGACTGCTGCGCCGTTGGGACTGGGTTCGAATCCCGAAGAAAACATGGATGGTTGTAACCTTGTTGAAAACATGAATGTTAAAGTACCCATTCCTTCGCGGCATGGGGGTACTTTAAATAGCCGTTGAGCCGCAATTCTTCTCGTGTGAGGTTGGTGGAAGGGGAAGAGAGGTGGGAGGTCCCTGACCACCCCCAGGGTGTTCTCCCTCAAAATTGGGGTGAAACCGAGCTAAATCATTCTGTCACCTGTATGGTGCTCAAAGCTACGGCTAACGACAGGCGTCACTTAGCCCTTTGCCATGAATTTCGTGGACCTTGATCTGACCTTTGCCGATCAGGTGGCATAAGTAACAAAAACACATAACAACAATAATTTGGCGGTCGATAATTTATCAGTTACCACTCGATCAGTTATTCCCGCCAGGCGTCTACCGGTGTCACTTCTCACCCCGTAAACAGCACAGAGTAGGGATGAGAATGAAGCCGGTCTCCTGTCTTTCTCTCACTCACTTAAGTTTAGGGCCTAAACCATTTCTGGTCATTATTATTGATTGTGCATCGATCATAGCAGTGACGCTTATACTTATTTTACTTTCTCAGTGCAACTGTGATATTAAGTATATTATACTAAATGTATCATCAATTTGCAGTGCTATAATTATTTACTCCCATTTTGCTCAAGATAGTTCTCACGCGTTCAGTTAATTAAGTGATCTCATATAAATCAATAGTTTTCAACGTGTCACGAGCTCCCGCCAACAACTGTTGTGTTACATGTATAACTCACTTCTGAATATTTTCAGACATTTATTAGTTCTTACTTATTATTTATTAGTTTATTTATTACTAGCTGCATGGCCCGGCGTTGCACGGGCTTTCTCTACTTTTATAAATTTTCCCTTTTCTTCACAAAATCAGCACTTCTAATGCTCTTTTTTCAAAATGACTACCCCCCCCAGCTCCTCCGCTTAGCCCGGCATTACTCGGGAAACAAAAACTTTAAAAAAAAAAAAATAATGCTTAAATATTTCTCGCAAAAAGGGGGAAAAAAAACAAACGAAAAACACAATTTTTTTTAAATCCGTAATTTTTAAGATATATAATCAATCTTTGTACAGATTACGGATAATATCGTTCTACACACGGAAAAAAAGGGGTTTTTCGGGCTTCATTTTTTGAGTTAATGACATCAAACTTCATATATCGATTGCAAAATAACCGTAATTTTTAAACAAAAAATGTAACAAAAATAATTTTTAAATATTTCTAGCAAAAAGGGAAAAAAAAAAACACAATTTTTAAAAAATAACCGTAATTTTTAAGTAATTTTTTTCAATCTTTGTAGATTATGGTTTTAGGATATTTTATCAATCTTTGTACAGATTACGGATAATATCGTTCTACACACGGAAAAAAAGTTTTTTTTCCGGGCTTCATTTTTAAGTTAATGCCTTCAAACTTCATATACCAATCGAAAACAACGGTAATTTTTAAACAAAAATAGTTTTTAAATATTTCTAGCAAAAGGGGGGAAAAACGAAAAACCAAATTTAAAAAACAACCGTAATTTGTAATTTTTCAATCTTTGTACAGATTGCGGATAATATCGTTCTACACACGGAAAAAAAGTTTTGTGAGATTAATTTTATAAATAAAGAAGTTATGAAGTATTTAAATTTTGAGTATTTTTTAAAAAATCGTAAAAAAAAAGTTTTTGATGTTTAATTTTCTTTTCTAGTGTAACCTTTCATCAAACGTAACGGGCTGAAAGTAACTGCCTTCGAACTTAACACATCGATTGCGAACAACGGTAATTTTTAAACAAAAAATGAAATAAAGATAATGCTAAAATATTCCTATGAAAAAGATCCAGCTTCGAACCGGGAAACTACCGTTTAGAAAGTAGCGCCTTTAACAACCACGCTGTGGGTTCTTTAGGGAAAAGTTGTGAAAAGACTTTTAAAATAAAAGAAAGAGATATTCAATTTCGCATTGCATTATTTGTTGAAGTTAAAAATTTTTTTTTCTTACCTCATTTTTAAGTTAATGCCTTCAAACTTCATACATCGATTGCAAACAACGGTAATTTTCAAACAAAAAACTTAAAAAAAATAATGCTTAAATATTTCTCGCAAAAGGGAAAAAACGAAAAACACAATTTTTTTTTTTAAAAAACCGTAATTTTTAAGATATTTTATCAATCTTTGTACAGATTACGTATAATATCGTTCTACACATGGAAAAAAAGTTTCATGAGATTATTTTTATAAATAAAGTTAGTAAGTATTTAAATTTTGAGTATTTTTTGAAAAATGATAAAAAAACCAGTTTTTGAAATTAAATTTTTTAAATGACTGATTCTAAAAGAGAAAAGCATGAACTTTTTTAGTGTAAAATATTTTTTTCATTAGCGCGAAAGAAAATGCAAGCGGAACGATTTAGAAATCATTTTAATAAAAACGTATCAATTTTGACACATTTTAAAAAAATCGTAAAATGGAAAATATAATTATTTTGTAAAATAAATTATACCGTATCGTGGAAAGTAAATGATCTTTCCGAATCTGTAATTATTTTTTGTCTGAGTCTCATGAAAAAATTAGATTGCGTTTTGAAAACGTCTGAAAAAAAAAAAAGAACTTGGCCCCTGGCGGTGAAAAATGGCACTAATTATGCGTTTTAAGGTTTTTAATTAATATCTTTTTAATTTATTGGAATATCGGAATATAAATGGTAAAAACGGATTCCTCGAATCATTCCCGAGCTTTTGGTACATTTCGCAAGTTTCTGCGTCGTGCGGTTCATGAGAAGATAGAAGTACATACGTTTGTTTACCAACGAATTTTAATAGTGTAGACTAGCTGCATGGCCCGGTGTTGCACGGGCTATCTCTACTTTTATAAATTTTCCCTTACCTTCACAAAATCAGCACTTCTAATACTCGTTTTCAAAGTGACTTCCATCCCCCCTCCGCTTAGCCCGGCATTGCTCGGGCTTTTACCGAGCGTATAACTTAAGATTCCCTGTTTCGAAATTTTTTCGCTTCTTTTCTTTGTCAGACAGGTTTATTTCCCCCTGGAGTTGCACGAACATTTTTAAATGTATAACATATTGTCATGGGAATTCCTCTTCCCTTCTCGCTATCAGAGCTCTAGAGTAAGTGAACAGTGGGACTTTAATATCACTCACTCACTTTGCAACAAAAAGGACAAAGTTTGACTTTGGACAAAATTCAAAAAGGTCTCATGAATTCAAAACAAACTGACATTAGACTTGGTGATCTACTTGTAAAGTTAAAATTGGGTAACTATTTTCAAGTGTTATAATTCTTCAAAATTAAAAAAAAGTACATTTACTATATAATACTATATACTATCGAATACTATACTTTTAAATAGAATGCATTTTGTTTACCTATGTACGTTATTATTGTAGACAAATATATACTTATTAAAAGAAAGTCCACAAAAAAACAAAGTTATAATATCAAAGCGCATGAAATGAATGGTTGGTAACTAGTGATTGCATTGATGTGTGACTACGTCACATGAATTTATGAACTGATTGGCTAAAACGCGTGATTTGACTATGACGTCAAATGAATTTAGCCAATGTCACTAAATTACAATAACAAAACAAAAATTCATTGAATATGCATGCGAACGTTGCTCAGAAATTGCACTTACAAAGCATTAAATGCACAGATCACATGCACGCATATATGTAAGTAATCAATATTATAAGGTTGGATCTTTTTTAGTTTGGAAGCACACTAGCTTTACCTTTCCTTTAAAACTTTTTTAAAAAATACAAATAAATACGCACATTCTCATGATTTTGACCACCAGCGTACATCAATAGTGATATTTACAAAAGAGAGAACAAAATTAAAATGGAAAAATGTTAATATACCATATTTCAATGATTATTTAGATTTTGGGTGACTATATTGATCAAAATGGGTCAATTTTTTAAACCGATTGAATATAGCGTGACTGTTCAGCTACCAGGGCTTTGGCGGGCCCACGTAATTTCCAACCTTCAAGTGGGGGGGAAACACCTGAGCTATCTCCTAACTACCACCCACATCAAGGGAGGACTTTCAGGGGAAACATTTCCTGTTTTCTTGGTGAGTCTGACAGATTTATTTCTGCTGCCCTGGCGGGTCTTTGGGTACGGGCTGCTCGTGACGGAAGCCAAACCGAACCCTTCACTCGCCACAAAACCTTTTAAAAAAGGGAATGGGTCAGCAAAACTACAATAGCATTATAATAATTTTTAAATGCTCGAATTTAACAAAAGGTATTTTCTATGATTTTCGAGTAATCAAATTAATCAAGAATTAAAAAAATATAGTAAAAATATATCAACAATATATATATATAATGAAGCAGAAATTACCGCTTATAAAAAGTAGCCTACATAGTTTCTAATAATTTAAAACCATACACAATAGAGCATTTGATTTTACCAGCATTTTCTGAAGTATAGCTCAATTTATGTTTGATAATTATTCAAAAGAGGAAATTACAAAAACACATCAATTATATAATACAATAATTGGAAAAAAAAGGGAAAAAAATTATAAATATGTAGGAATTTACTGCAAAAATGATTACCAAATTATTCAGTGCTTTATTCAGGTGTAAATATTCAACCACAGAACCAGCATCCAAATTTTAAGGTGACACAGTACAATTCAATTGACAAAAATCAGTAAAATAACCAAATCTGATTTGTTTATCCTAAATAATACTTTATATATTTTTCCATAATCTCACAAAATTTCAAAAGCTCTAAGTTTAAAAGACGCAGAGTTATGATAACTTTTACGTTTGTTTTTATTCACATCCCAATGGCAAATCAAAACTTGAAACTGGCTTATATCAGAAGATAAATGTCTTTGTTTAAAATGTTAAGGCATTTTTTCTATTGAGCCAAATGCTTTAATATTTTTTCTAACTATTGCAAACAGTGATGTCCACAAGGGGAGTATCCAGGTCCGGACACCCCCCATAGCACTAGATTTTTTTTCGATTGGCTATAATCCTATAAATATATTATGTAAAATTTAGTTATGTATTTGTTTTTTCTAATTAATTTTGTTAACCCTAAAATATTTTTTTTCAGGGAGGGAAAAATGATTTGTAAAAATTCACAATGTATTATTAAAACATTGATATCTGTTAAATTAAAAATTTATTTACATAAAGAATTATATACATAGATTACAATTTTTTTTACATATCTTGCACACTCCACAAATAAGCTTCTTCTTCTGAAGCTTTCATGCTGCTATTCTTTTCAAAATATTTCCTTTCAAAGCCATTGGAGCGATCTACTCCATCCCATCTGTATCCAGGTTTAATTCCAAAGCGGTTTGGTGGTGCAGGGGGCCCTTTGTATTCCGGATAAACTGGGAAGGAAAAAAAATCTTATTCAAAACTATTATACAATTAAAAGTAATTCTTATAGATTTAACGTAACTTAAAACACACACATTAATATTTCAATTAAATGTCCAGCATTAAATTTATTCGTTTTCCAAATTTTCCAGTAATATTTCAGGAAATCCTGATTACATCTTTGATTCTTTGTGATTTTTAATTAAAAAATTACATTGTATTCAGTAAGAAAGAAAATAGCCTAAAAAGATGGTAATGGTTAATTTATACATAAACTTCATGACATTTCTAGTAGGGCTTCTGATTTTCCGCTCTTCTTTGTATCACAGGAGTTCAGGAATTAAGTATAATTTCTGGGAGTTCTAAATAAAGTATGAAAATCTTATGATTTCTTGGAAACCAATATTCCTGAGAAAAAAACCCTAATGCCATTACACATTACAAAAAATAAAGACAAATTAAAATATCTTATCTGGGAAGTACTAACCCACCTACTGTATTCATCAGATTTTGTTATTTTAGATTATCACAAGTTCCAATTGTTGAGAAATACACTTTCAGAACTGCACTTCAAAACATATGAAGAGGAAATTAGGTCTGAATGGTATGTCACACACAACAAAGTATCATTATATAGATTGACATCCACAAAATTACTTGAAAGATGGAAAAAATGCTTAGCAAGCAATGGGCATTACTTTGAGTAAGGTATTTTTGATGTTTTTGCTGAAATTGTGACCTTTTGCATAACAAATTACTTAGTATATTAAAACATATCACATAGCACACAGTATATCTGACATTTAGGAAAACCTATGATACAAAACTGAACAAAGAATGAAAAGAAGAGCTATGTTGTGATGGAGTAATAAATCAAAATTAAATTTAACAAATTGTTATAAGGTATTTGAAGTATTCAATTACCAAGAATCAAAATGAAAATATTTCTCTATGTATCTGCAGAAGACTTTAGTACCATAAACAAGTATTTTCATACTTGTTTAAGATCATTCACAATACAATTCCCTAATCTATGGATTTATATCTTACAAGTACAGGTTTGGAAGACCCAAAAATGCAGGAACATTTTCTTACAAACGTCAATAAATGACCACTTACCACTGACATTACTTGTTTTTCTCTTTTTCTTTTTGAAAAATTCAGCCATGGGATCATCATCATGAATGACTGATTTCAGCTGCTCATCTAAATCCTTCATCATCTTGGTACCTTGCTAATGGTTTTGTGCTTTCATACAAGTCTTCTGATAATTTGCTCTTTTTACTTTCTGCTTGTTCAATTCTATGAAAGGAATAATTTTTTCAAATTTAAGAGAATGGAATGACTTTCATTTACACAAAGCTTATGAAAAATAAATGAGTAAGAGATTCAATTGAAGTCTTAAGTCATAATCTTTTCATTTCTTGATAGTAGGTCCTACAATCATTTTAGAAAAGGAGAAATGCACACTAAAAATTTTAAACAAATTCATATAAAATTAACTATATCAGTAGAGAAGTCCTAAGTCAGAAATGATGTAACAGAACAAAAAATTCATAACAAAAACCTTTTCACATTAGGTTGGAGAGATTTTTCCATGCTTACTAGGCTCTTTTATGTTATAATTTGTATACAGTTCTATAATTAATTTATTTTAATCACCATAGGTTTGGAATTTAGAAATTTATCAGGTTAAGTTATCTTTTTATTGTTTCAATAATAATTTTAATTTGTAATCACCATATACATTCATCTAATACCAAAAAATATGTATATTAAAGATTTTCTTCAAAAAATAATAATAATATAAAGATTTGATCTTTTAGCTTTAGCTTTTATTTGAATAATAGATTTTATTATTGTACTTCATGAACAATGCACATAAAGTTAAAATATTTCAATTTTTGTTATAACAACTATACATACCATAAAATCTGGCATATAACACTCACCTATACTTACAAGCTGCAATTTTTAGTTTTAAGGTATATTCGTCGTATAATATATACCCAATTTTTTACAATGAAACCTGAAATGTAAGTGTGCAATGCTCTTATGCTTTGAAATAATTTATTCAAGGTATTATACCAGGCTTTAAAAAAAAATACTATACTAATAGAATTATAACTAAGTTCGTAAGAGGAATGTCATTTCTTTTAAATAAACAGTATTTCTATACATGTAGATATCTAATACTTTTGATTCTCATCTCTTTTATTTTTAAAACTCTCATTTTTATACCCAGTGTATAATAACACACACCTGTAAACTTTGATCTTATTTTTTGTGTTCAAAGTGTGCGTTATGTCGGATTTTACTGTACATTTTAGGTTGCATTCAGATTGGAAATTATAATGGAGTTTTTAAAATAGAAGGGGGAGGATAGGGCATATGAAAGATAATTTATTAAGGTGAAATGCAATAAATTCTCTAGAAATTTATGCTATTGAAAGGAAAATCACCTTTTTAAGACTGTGCTCAAGAGAATTACTACGGTGGTTAGCTCAGTTCAACTTTTATTCATGGTTTCTAAATTCAAACTCCTTAAAAATTAAAACAGATTCAAATTCTTTCACATTTAAATTGACCACAGTTACAATTATATCAAAACAGTTAATAGTATAGAAATAACGAGAGGTTTGTGAACACAGACATTGCATCTGCTTTCTTCACCAAGCTGGCAGGCTGACTGGTTAAGTAAGTATTCACTCGGTGAAAAGAGTGTGCACTATTGCCCATCTTTTTACCATTCTTGTTACACCTTCCAATTATATATAAAATGAATCCCTCTCTCGCACACACACTAAAATGCATTAGTATGATTAAAAATTATCTTAGAAATTATGAAAATAAAAAAAAAAAAGGATGACAATACTGAGCTTCTGTTAAATAAAAAAACTTGTCAAAATATACATATTTCAGTTTAAAAAAAATCACATTTTGTTTTTTGAAATAAATAACAAATTTCATATTATACTTGGTTGATAAACAAATTTATAGATATTTCTCTTTTATTTCATTCCATGATACAGATCAATTTTAAATATTTTATTTGAAAAATGAAAATAGCACCAGTTTTGTTTCTGTTTGGGATGACAAAATAATAGTCATAACAAGACCAGAAAGTTTAAAGCATTCTATCCTGTAAACAATATGTTATGAAACTTCAGGGAATTATAAAATAAGCAATAAAAACAAATTATAAAGTAAAGTAAAAGTATAATAAGAAATCAAAATCGTTTCTGAAATGATTATTTTTATAGTTTATTTTCATGCACAATACATTCTACCGCAAAGAATGTTCTGTTTGTGAATAAAAACTTATAAACTTAGATTTTAAAATTCAAAATCAGAGAAGTAAAATTATGAAGAACTGTACAAAATACAAAAGTTATAGATCCCTCTCAAACTTTTTTTGTCAACTTAACCCTTTATCTACCGACAGTACTTACAAGTACCACACACTTTAAAATTACATAGAATAACATTTTTACGAATACTCTGACGATACTTAACAGGAATATTCTTTTAAATCCACTCTTTCAAGATATATAGCAACATGGGTTTTATGATTATTTTAGAGGTGAAGGCGAATAGTTTTTCAGCAGAAGTTGTGTTTTCAGCTGGCGTTTTGATTGGATTGCAAAGATTGTCATTTTTGTTCCGATAAAGTAGTTAATGTCAAAAGGTAAGTGTCTTATTTTTTTATGTGTTAAGGATTTAACTATTTATTTTAAGTGAACAGTGTATATAATTAATTTTACAGCTGAATAACTTTGTGGTACTTATAAGTACCGACTGCACACTGGATGTTGGAGCAAGAACTCAGTTTTTTTCCCTGTCTGTGTGGCTTATTGTTGTTTTTTGTTGTGTTCTAGAGTCATCACTATAGTGCAATAGACTTATGCTTTTTTTGACATATCTTTTAGCTTAACTTATCTATTTTAGCTTTTTATTGTTTTATTTTAACGTTTTAAAAAAAATTTGAACTTTGAATCTGAGCTTGTTGCTTTTTGCCGCACACAATTAAATAAATATCTATTCTTATTTAAAAAAATTAAACTACATTTTACTTTCTTTATATGTGATTGAGATTTAACAATAATATATATAGGAGATTTTGAAGGTGCTATTATTATTATTATTTCCTTTTTATAGAATATCTGGAAAAAAGAAACTGTATTCAAGAGACTTTGGATTTATTACAAAACCTACTATCTGAAGTCAATGATGTACTAACAGATGATTTTTCAGATGAAGAGGTCCCAGCAAATTATCTGCTGGAATTTTTGTTAGATTCTTAGGATTATGATCAAGAGACTGAACTCAAGGTGCAGTAGTTCATGTTAAGAAAATATGGCATTTTTTTACCCCAAAGATGCAGTGCTTTAAAAAACATTCAATTAAAACCTCCCTCAAAATGTATGTGTAATTAATTTCTGTGTATTAATGAAAATAAAAACTTTCTTTGAATATCATCAAATTAAGTTTATCCATAAAAAAGTATAAATAAATTTTAAAAATTTAATAATCTTTAAATATAAATATTTTGAGCAGTAAAATATTAGTGTACTCTGGTTATTTAGCATTTTTAAGAGTTAAAACTGCGTTAAAAATGTCATTCGTTCTTTTTATATTATGAGAATATTTCCAACCTTTGTGGACTGATGGTACTTTTAAGTACCAGTTTAATTAATTAGCTCTAAATTAAATTTCCCAAAGATGAGTATTTTATTTATGTATATCTCTTAGTTTTCAATGCAGTGATTAAAAAAAAATATTGCATGAAAAAAATTGTAGTAAATCATAATGCGGTAGATAAAGGGTTAAGCAGCCTGATAAAATACATAAAGCATCAAATTTAGGACTGATATATCAAGAAACCTGCAAATATTACAAAAAAGAAAAAAATTTCCTACATATTTCAAACTTTTAAAGAACCTGCTTTACCTTCCCTTCACAACAAATACTTTGAATAAAATAATCAACACACATCTAATAATAATTGCATTTATCTTATCTCTTTATATATGTATATAATACTCACCCTTTTCCCCACTCAGCATATTTTTGTTGCTGTTGAAAAAGTTTTTTTTCTTTCTCTAATCTCTCTCGATTTTCTTGCTCAAGGTCTCGCTTTCTCCCAGTGTTTATGTCCCGCACAATAGTCGCAGCATTTCGGCCTGACAGTTCTGCATCCAACTAAAAATGTTAAAAAATACATTATTACATACAAGGAAGTATACAATTTTATTAGAAAGAAACTTATCTCCACAGCTAACCTCTTTTGTTTACAAAAGAGGTTACTTCATATTAAAATTATATGGGTATTGTTTCCTACACTCCTCTCACTTAACTGTGACTGTGCGCACTATACTTTCCCGCCTTCTACCCCAACTGAAACTTTTGAACCCTGTACCGGGATTATTCTATAAACAGAAAGCGCAACGGACAGACGGAAGATCCTTGTCCGCATCAATCCGCAGCACCTTCAAAGGTGTAATTTTCATTTAACTGCATTACTACTTTTAAGTGTAAACTTTAACTGTAAATATTTTATTTCTTGTATTATAAACATATGTACTATCTCCATCTCTGGCTGTTTTTCAAACTCAACCAACGGCAACAGGTATTATAGTTATAATTTTTAAAAGTATTATTTATGATTAACAAGTATTATAAAATAATTTTTGTCAAACAATAGTATGATGTTATAAAGTCTTGAAATGACTATATAAGTTGTAGTAGGTTTCCTTTTAATGATCAGAGCTCATTCGGTTACTTATTTAGTTGCCGGGTTCATTTGGCAATGAATCAACAAATAAGCCAGAAAATGGGCTAGAATCTGCATTAATTGTCAAAAGGCTTTTACAAGACATTCAGTCTTAATTTCCAAAGTACTGAGAAGTTGATTCTAGGTTCAGCACTGTTTATATTGATGCCAAGGTTATAAGAACATAACTCTATAAGTACCTCTAGCACAATATCAGAGATTTCATAGAATGCTGAAAACTACCATTACAGCTCATAAAAATATAAAATGGGCAGAAAGTTTACTTATAGTATTCTTGGGATTCAGATTGGCTAAAAAGGAAGTCACAAATCACTAGTTAGCAGCGAAGGCTTACAGAATGAATCTCAAGTTACCTGTTGAATTCTTTGAGGAACCCAGTGGCATAGTATACACCCCCACATTGGAGGGGGGGGGACAGGAACTCTAAAAAGCCCAATGCTTAACTAACGCCAAGTACGTATTTGGGCTTGGGGCTCTAAACTTGAGTTTGCAGGGATGCCCTAATATTCTCCGTTACCGTTACCTTACTAGAGGAACCATGTACAAAAATAGAAACAGAAACTTTTGTATGTCAACTGCAAAGTTTTATGGATAGTTTACAACCTATTGAAACACAATAACCCTGTTTTTGTCAAGGTACATATGATGAAGAAAATTCTTGAATTTGTAATATAAAGGACCTTTTCTTGTGTCTGAAAGACAGGGTGAATACTTTTTTTCTTGATAACAGGAAATATCACCTCTTTATTGATTTTAAAACCGCTTATGATAGCATCAATAGAAAAAGACTCTTATTGCAGCTATGAAAGAGATTAAAATCCCTGATAAGTTATTAATGTTGATAAGCCTGACATTAAGCAAAACAAAGACCATGGTCAAAATACAGAATGATCTTTCAGATCCATTGAAAATGAAAAATGGTGCTCAACAGGGAGATGCACTAGCGTGTCTTCTCTTTAATCTAACATTAGAAAAAGTGGTAAGAGATTCCAATATCAATACCGGAGGAAATATCTTTAATGAATTAATACATTTGTTGGCTTTTGCTGATGACATTGATTGAACACTCACCACACTAAAACAGGCCTTCTTATCTTTAGAGAAAGAGACCCTCAGGATGAGAGTGGAAATCAATGAGTATAAGATTTAATACATGCCTTGCACTAAATCATGTTTTAAGAATTCCTGCTTTTAAATTGAAGAGTATAATTTTGAAGTTGTTGACAGTTTCACTTATTTAGGTTTGAAAATTAACAATAGAAATGATTGCGCTTTTGAAATCTAAAAGAGAATAACTATGGCTAATAGATGGAATACAAAAATATATGAAATCGAATTTAATCAGAAGAAAAACAAAGGTTTTATTGTATAAAAGTCTTTTAAGATCAGTACTAACTTATGCATGTGAAACTTGGTTTGGGTCTCGAACAGATGAGAACATGATAAGTATCTACGAAAGGACGATTTTAAGATTTATGGAAGAATTCAGAAAAATGGTACGTGGAGAAGAAGATCAAATTTAGAGCTCTATCAATCATCTAAAGAATCTGACATTGTTAACTTCATCAAAATACAACCAATTAAATGGGCAGGGCTGGTTGTCAGAATGGACGAAGACAGCACCTCTAAAAATGTCTTCAATGCCAATTGGCACCCGAAGAAAAGGCAGGCCAAACCTTAGATGGATTGATGGCTTAGAAAATAATCTCTTAGTTTTGAAAACTAAGAGTTGGAAAACATTAGCAGGAAGAAGGCTGGCCTGGAAAAGGCTTCTTGAGAAGGCCAAGGCCCACCCTGGACTGTCGAGCTATTGAGGAAGAAAGGATAAAAGGAAAAACCCAAATATTTCAAACAATAATTTGAAAGCAGCTAACATGCTATGGTGATAAACTGGCTGATATGTCAACAAATCACAATAAATAGGTAGTAGTGCAAATACTCAGGCAATGCCTGATAATAGGTAAAGCACAATATGTTGTGGAAGGAAAATAGGCTTCTCTCTCATTCATTTATATAATGTACTACAACTTAAACTTCATGTATACATATAAAAAAGTGGTAATTGTAAAGGTGCAATGACTTTTAAATTGAGATCTCGCTTTTTGAAATAAATTTCCCCATAAACAGAATTACATATATATATATATTGGAAAAGCCAATAATACATTTTGTCATTCTGATAAAATCAATGTGTATTCTTCAAGAAATTGTTGAAATGTATCTGCAAATTAGAAACCACTGTTCAAATCCTGAAAAATTAAAAAAATATTCGGTCTGAGTAGGGTTACTATTTCCCTACATTTTGCAGGGTTGCCATATTGTAAATGTTATTGCCAAAATTTTGTCGCCATGAAGTGTGCCCTCCTAGGATCCACCCTAGGGTAGGGGGTAGGGTATAGTAACTTAAATCAGCAAAATTTTGATGTGTGATATATTAAAATGTATATGCCATTACTTAACCAAATTTACTTTTAAAATGGAATATTTTCATGGAGTATATTTTATCTATTTTTCAATTTCATAATTATAGTTTGTATACATATATGAATATATATTTTCTAGTTATTTATGTTATTTGGGTAATTTGCGATGCATATTGGTGATCATTGAATAACATTTTCAGGTAATTACCAATCCTGCTCTGTTTTTTTACACATGTTGGGACTGCAACAATATCATACCACAAGATGGATGCTCTTAATTATGCATTTTCCAACATATGGATCAATAGTGATATGGAAAATTATAATTTAAAAAATAGAATTGGTTAAGTAACTACAAGGAGTAAATAATGTAAACAGAGTTTATTATTAATAAATGTTGACAATTTTTTTTTTTAATTTACAAGAAACATTTATATTTTGTATCTAATTATATGCATTTATATATCATCCTTGCATAAGTTAATTATTAACTTGACTGCTATGTAAGAAGTTTACTATAGCTCAGAACCCTTTTTATGTTTGAGAAGGGATATTCTAATATTAAACCTGGTGCAAATAACATCAAAAAGTGTATGCAATAATAAATTTGGATTTTGTCACAATTCCTTTATGGTCACTTCAACTAACCTCAATAGAAATTAACAATAATTAATGCAATAGTGTATTTTTAATGCAATCGAAATTGAAGGCATATTATAATACATATTGAGCAATTAAACTGCCACTACTTTCAACATTAACTTAACTCAGTGGTGCAACAGCCCAACTACAACCAACAACAACCTACTGTGCCCAACTTAGTATATGCGACCCTGGGCCCTGAAATGCGTGAGCAGATGTTCCGGTCAGGTGGTCAGTCTGTCGTGAAAACCTCCAGTTAAGTTCCCAAGCAAGTTTGGTACTCATTTATTGACCCACTGAAGGGATGAAAGGCTGAGTCAATCTTGCTCAACTCAGGGTTTGAACCTCAGACCTGTGTTGTGGAAGCATGATGCACTAACCACTGGGCTTTCTTTCAACATTACTTACTCAAAATTTTCATAAGAATTTCTCATTGGAAAAAGAGAGAAGAGATATTTGCAATTTTCAGCAATTCTCTGCTATAGATATAAGCAATAAAAGAAATAATTCTTACATGGATTGATTTATTAATGTCTACTTGTAGGTCCATTTGTTTAATTAGTTCTAAGAATGGTTATAGCTTCTCGCTTCGGCCAAAAGAGTATATTTACCTATATTAATAGATTTATCAACAAAAGCATAAAATTCATTAATTACCTGTTCTATTTGTTTTCTCTCTCTATTCCGCAAATCCTGGGTCTCTGTTCTCAAAGTAGTAGCATTTTGCAATCCTGCTTTTAAGCCAGATAAAGTTTTAACAGGTCGCTTCATTGAATCTAGAATAAATTTTGATATGAAGTTTATAAATGTAGAACAAAACTGAGAAAAGAGAAAACATGTTAGTATTTATACATTTTAGATATTAACCTGAAGAACAAAAATTAATAATAATGAGAAATGAAGAACTTATAACTCAAAATAATTTAATTAAAAACTTAAAAACAAACAAACCAGAATGAGAATGTAAATTTACTTTCAAATGAAGTGTTTTAATTTAATTTTTTACAAAATATTTTACCTCACATCTGTGATGCTTTGATCTAATTACAATAAACACTTGATTAATAATTATTTTCTAAAAATATTTTCCTAAAATAATACTTAATCTTCTGAATTGAATTACCATGACTTAATTTCAAATGTCAATTATAAATTAAGATCTAAAAAGTTGCTTATTCTGGTTTCTACAATAAAATTTTGAATTTGAAGAAAAATATTTACAATTAAACAGCTCAGAATAAAAAAATTCCAACAAATTCATACAAATATCCAATTGCAGAATTTCTAAATCATTGAACGTAAACATTAATTTAACAAATACTTTTATAAAAAGTTTGGTAGTATTAAAATGAAGTTATACAAATTGAAACAAAAGAAATAATAAACATAATTTTAAAGACTAAAAAATTTTTTTAAGTATAACAACTTTACAGACTAGTAAATTTTTAATGATTACAAATCACATGAGTGGGCATCAATGACTATGAGTAAAAAACAATATTTGAAATTCTCATGGAAAAGCCAACTATAAATTAATTTGTATGTATGAATTTTCATAAAAATGTATATTAACACTATTAAGGCTACTTATGCTTTCAATGTATTTATTGATTTAATAACACAAAGTTTCGCATACATAAATGGCATACCCTGGTATGCCGAAATGGCATATAATGTTTGGTCTCAATGAATTTGTTAAATCGGGTTCCGACTGTTTACATATATTGATATTATTTAACAAGAATTTAATCTTGAACTTTGTCTCTGGCACATTCACGACGGGCAATCCGAATCTGATATCCGATCAGAGAAATTGCCGTAACTTTACGGGATAATTCGGGACGACCGTCAATTACATGGACCGTGGCAGAAGCGTATCCTCTTGGAGTGAAAAAAAAGAGTTTCTGGTGTATTTCGGGATGGTGAAGGAGAATCTGCAATCGGATTTCAGACATTCCCGTAACTGTGCAGGATAATGCCGGATGACTCTAATGTCCACCTCCAGGGACTGAACTAATAGGTTCATGAGTACCCAAAGTAGTCCCCGGTTGCGTCTACGGACACTAAACGAGAATCTGAAATTAGATTTCTGAAACTCCCGTAACTTTGCAGGATATTGCTGGAATTAGGTGAGATGGTTTCGCGTTCGAGTCCCACGAGCGGATTTTCATTCTCTCAAGCGGCTGAACTTGAATGCGCTGCAGTACTGAAAGCCAGTCGCGAGTGCACTTCGGGGCGGGGAATAAGAATCTGAAATTGGATTTTAGAAGTTAAGGTAACTTTTCTTGTCGGACAATGCCGAACGACCGTAATATACGTGGACAGCGGCACGGGCCAAACCGACAGACGTAGGGACCCAAAAGCGCCCCCCACGTATTTCAGGACTGCCGATTTGAATATTCAATCCAATTAAAAAATTCGAGTATGAATGCCAAATAACGGCAGGTGACCGTGGCAGAGGTTTACCTTAAACTTCTTGGGGGTGTGAAAAGTGCTTTCCCGGTGTTTCTGTGGGTGGGAAACAAGACTCTGAAGTTTATTGTAGAAACTCCCATAACTTCGCAGGGTAATGCCAGACAGCCGTGAAGCACCCTCCCCTTTTAGGGACTGAACTTGCAGGAGTAAGGATACCGAAAGAGGGCACCGGGTGCTTCTCGGGGTGGGGAACGAGAATCTGGATTCGGATTTCAGAAACGCCCGTAACTATGTTGGATATTGTTGGAACGAGGTCGAATGGCTTTGCGTTCGAGTGTCGCGTCCGGATTTTCATTCCCAATAGTAACTAAACTTGTAAGCGCAGCCTTGCGAAAATACGATCGCAACAAAAAACTACATAGGCAATTTCATCTTCAGCTATTGTTGTCATTTTGTTAGATGGTAGACAAACTGCACATTCAGCATTCATAAGAAACCATACGCAATTCGTAACATTAAATAAAAAGGGGAATGGCTACGGTATTTCAAAGAAGTTCAGCCATAATTAGGATAAATGTAACTTGACCAACAAATATTCACTCGAAGCATTACATAAAATTTTACAAGATTTAAACGGCAACGAAAAAATATTCGGGTGTGCTATCCTGCTACTGTCTGGTAATTTCTGACAGACAATGCCAGTCATTCCTCGCTCTGCTTTTGATCACGAGATTATAACGCATTTTTAAAACAACTGTTTTTAAGGCGAAACACCGAAAAGCTTTGATTGACCATAAACATGCGAGTACAATTGCAAAATGATAAATCGGCGCAAATATTTTCGAACCAGCTGCTGATATTGGAAATGGTGAAGTTCAACTGCATCCCAATGCTTAATGTATCAAATTGCCAGACAATTTTTGCACTGTTGTTCAAACGAAAATGAACTGATTGAGAGTGTCTTCCTGGATATGCTGAATAATTATCTAGATAATGATTGGCTCTGTAATCATGTTACTTAGGCAGAAAATAAGTTGATGTTGACAAAATAAGCTTCCATATAAAACCAAAATGAGCTTGACAAAATAAGATAAAGAGTTGTTGTCAGGTGATCTACTGTCTCTTAAAACAATCGACACTATTGTTGATGAAAACAAAACCCAAATTTTCCAACTCAGTTTTGAATTCTCTGGATTTAACACGACCGCCCCCACATAATCTTCAGTTGAAGATTGTTTCCCTGGTTATTCTGCTGTGTAACATAAATCCATCTAGATAATGCAATGGTACACGTTTGGACATCAAAAGAATTACCGGAAAATATCTTTAAGCAACCAATTTGATTGTAAAGTTTAAAGGAGAAATCATCCTGTTGCAAAGTATTCCACTAATACCATCAGAATCTCCAATTCCATTCAAAAGACTTTTATTAAAGATTTGTTTGGCCTTCACAATGACCATAAATAAATCTCAAAGCAAAACAATGTCAATTTGGGTCTTGGACTTAGGCAATCCATGTTTCCCACATGGGCAACTATATGTTGCATGCTAATGTGTGGAATCGTCGAATCTATTTGAGTTAACAACAGACATGTTGCCGAAAAATGTTGTACACTGTTATAGCTATTAGATATATTAAAATTATTTTTGTTATAATTTAAAATGGTGGAAATAATATTAAAAAATGCTAAAAATCACACCGTTATTCACCTCATTTGTTGTTACTTAACAACGGTTCAAGTGTAGTATAGGGGGCACTTGGCGCAGTCCTTTTTTTGACGACTAAAAGTGGTCACCAAGGTACTTTATTCGGATTTATTTATTTATTTTAGAATGAATTCGATATCTCACCATGACATTTAGATAAAAATCGCCAAATCTGAAGAAAAATCGTCAAATCAAAAAGTGCCCCTCCCTCCCTCCTATACTACACTTGAGCCACATTATGTTGTTTATGCTTAATTTCAATTCTCAAAAATTGTAAGCAAAGATTAATTTGACTTCACTGAATAGCAAAGAATAATATTAAATCAATGTGGCTTTGTATTACAACAAAGCCACAGGAAAGCGTGGCCGGGTTGCATCTAGTATATATATATTGTTACGAATTTTGTGTAAATAGTGTAAATAATTTGTATTTGGATGTGTAAAGCATTTACATTACTCTTATATTTATTTTATGTTAAAACTGTAATATTCACAAGCAAATGCCGTCCCTTACGCTATAGCGGCGATTCAATGAGAACTTGGTGAAATCTTGGCGATAGAGCCAAGTTGGCATCATTTTTGGCGGCCAATTTGGTGACTTTGGCAACCTCTCTGGATTCCTTTAGAAACTTCTCCACTAATTTCACGTTCTATGACGCGTGTGGATTTTTCTGGGAGTTTCCGCCGGGTTTATAAATAGAGCAGTGCCACAGCCGCAACCAGTCAGTCTTGATTCAACCAGCGATTAGTGAGCATTGTTTTGTTTACCGATTAGCTTGTCTGTGCTTGTGAATAATCTTTTACATATGTGTACTGTAAACACTGATAATTGTGTTTGATTGCTGTTGAAGGTGTGAAGACCTTCGGAGATTTACTCTGTGAATATTGCTGCCGAATCCTGTATTTAAAGAATTAGATTTCCGATAATAAATTCGCATCACTCTTAAAGAACTATTATTTTTCTTTGTGACTGTTTTGCATAAAATCCTCAAACCCGGATCTACGTAACAATATATAATATATATTGTTATGGTGCCTCTGCAGGAATTATTTTTTACAGGTGTGTACCTGTCTGAACAATTTATCTTTTTTAATTACAATCTTTTGCTTTGAAGGGAGGGGCGGCAAAACGGCTAAAGCCGGCCATGCCTCCAGTGGGAGACTCCCTCAGGGGGCTTACCTTCTTGAGGTGAGTATGAGTGTCTTAATCTCGAGGTGCCCTAGTGATCTTTTCCTAAGGGGTTTACTGTCTTTGGTAAACACAGGCTCACGAACCCGGAGTACCCTAGTGATCCTTCTCTATTTTTGACTCTCTTTCTTATTATAAGTTCTCCTTTCTTTCTTTTCCTGTCTAGACAACAGATACACATTTTTTATACATACAAGATTAGAAATCTAAATTTCTTTATTTTTTTACTGGACTACATTATTTATTGTTACTAACACATTGTCTTTTTTTTGTAGTGCCTTGATTTGGTTTCATTTTATTTAATTTTATTTTCTGTAATTTCGATATTCGTATTGTGTTTTACTAACATTGTTGGTTTCCCAACCCGCATGTTTGCCATGTGCGGCATCCCATAATGAGGAAAATGGTGTCCTGGGGATACTTTTCGCGTTCCCTTTGGCCTACGCTTCGCTGTAGATGGGTGGCAGGAGTGAGCTCGCTCCTGTCAATCGGCTGGTGATACCTCTCTTCAGTGTCCTCGGAGAGACATTGCTGTAGGGTTAGTGCTGCAGATAAAGGGTGGCGGGTTTACCTATTGGATCCTCACCCTGATGCTGCAGCACTATATTCTGGGTGAACTCCAGGTAAGAGCAGTGCCTGGTTTTTACCAGATGACCGGCACACTACCTCCCTTGTTGGACTCTGTGGTGGGTGGAGGCATGCCAGGATGAAGTCGAGTTCAGGCCTATGGATCCAAATATACTGTGACCGGGTAAAGGCCTTGTATTACCTACATTAACCGTCGATGAAATTGCTACTAATGTTCAATTCCTATTAATTTCTTTACCAAACAATGATATGATAAAAGTCGCCATTTGCTATTCACAAAGCACTCATTGTAATAGGTGGCGAACCTAAATCAGTAAAACGTTTACGATCCGGAGATTTATTAAATGAAACAAACTCTGCTCTTTAAACGAAGTCTTTTTTACTTGCCAAATTTTTTCTCAATTCTCTCTAACAATAAGTCCTCACAAATCACTTACTACTTCATGTGGTTTTGTTTCTGAACCTGACTTGTTGAGTACTCCTGAAGCCGCAGGGTGTAATTCAGGTCAGAACTACTATAAAAAAAGATGCAACTATTATTCCTACAAAACATTTAATACTAACATTCAATAGCCCCAAACTACCAAACACAATAAAAGCTGGTTAATTAATCTGTAAAATCTGTCCATACATTCCGAATCCTCTACGTTGCTTTAAAAGCCAGAGGTTCCGACACTTACAGACTGTCTACCGTTGACAATTGATGTGCTTTAGGTGTGCACTGTTGGACAATCTTCCACAGATTGCAATCTGGGGCAGAAATGCGTTAATTGTTCCCAGCCTCATTCTGCCGGTTCAAAACTATGCCCGAAACGGAAGACAGAAAAACAAATCTAAGAATCGAAAATAAGTAAAAACATACATTTAAAAGCAAGGAAAATTATTAATCCCACAATTATCCCAAAGCTATGCTCAGGTTGCCAAATTCTTAACTGCAAGCACAACAACCCAAACAGATGAAACCATTACAAAAATAGTATGTCCACCATTAAAATTATTACAACTTTTAATATCCATTCCAAAACCAACAATGTCTTCCAAAATTCCTGCAGTTACCATATCATCTATCTCAACTCAAGCACACCTTTTACCACCCACATTTGCTGCAGCTACACATCATTAGAATCTCAGCCATCTATTCCTTTACTTATTATTGCTTCGTTCACATTCAATAGTCATTGTACATCTGTAACATCATCCTCATCCAATCAAGCACTTTCCCCTTCCACAAGTTCAATGTTTACACCTTTATTAACTGAAACACATCCCTCCTGTTCTAGAAACTACCACATTCAGTAGCATACCCCTTTTTACAATTACATCTTCTTTATCCCAAGCTTCAAAACCCCAAAAAAAAAAGTCCTCCTAAAAACACATCTAACACTATAAAACCAAAAATAGAAATAAAAATGGTTCCTCATAAACTGAGGAAATCAGCACTGTAGAATATACAATGGATGAGGAAGACATGGTCATATACGACATGGAAGAAGAGGTAGAATCACAATCGCTCAGGAGAAACGAAAAAGGATACATATTTCTTGTAGGAAGAATATTGGCAAAATGAAGGTTGGAAACATGAACAATACTCACACACGTTAACTCCAACCTATGTTAGAAACAGTTTGAGGTAATTTTTTTTTTACCTTTTACTTTTATAAAACATTTTGCTACGAACTACATGGAATTTTAATACCAATTTTTACATTTCTGGTAATGTTACATTTTCTTTAAGTCATCATATCTCGATTTAATCTTTGCTTTACGCATTCCTTTGTTTTAAACCTACCGTTAATTTAAAATCTTGTTTGTCTTGATGGGGATAATCCCCCACCAAAATTTGTTTGCTTTTATCATTAGAATATATTTTTTATACATGTTTTGATATTTTAATTGTTACTGAGAGTGTATTGTCAATATTTTTAGATATTTTAACAAATGTTTGGTGCAGCTTAGCCAGATTTGGCTCTTGCACCATAAACCAAAACACTCTTCCATTTGTGCTACTTTACACCTGGGGCTTGACCATGATTTTCATCAAAAATTGACAAAACTTTTACGACACGTGTCGCCATTCGAATCTGTGATTTTTGCAATTGGAATTTGATTTTTGCCTCATTGAGAATGATTTGACGGGTGTTTCCTGTTGGAATCGGCAGGTTCTAAAACTACTGTTCATTGGGGAAGGATTGGAGGAATTTCAAAACAAGGTAGGATCTTTCTTGTACAAAAACTAGAAAGGAGGATTTAGCCAGCATTGTTGAAAAGTTAGGCAGTACTGTAGTGAGTACCAATACCTTAATTAAGTAAAAGGAAAAAATTGAGAGAACTGATACCTTATAAAAATGATCTAGAATTTGTAAAATCTTTAATTAACAGTACCATAGAAGAAAGGATAAATCAAATGAAAAAAAAAACCAGAAATCAAAAGCCCCAAAATGGTTTTAGAAAATCAAAAAATTGTATTTGGGATAAAGATATTGAACTTCAGGCGTGAATTTGGGAATTCCCCAGGGGGGAAACGAAGAAAAAGAAAAACATACGGAATTAGTATGGAGAATTTAATAAGAAGCATTAAAGCACTCATTCTTCCTATTCCAACAAAAGCAGAAAATTTTAATCTTTTTCAGTCCTTAGAACGAGCATTTGTTACTAAAAACATAGATGAGGAAGTAAAATCTGAAATCTTAATTAATATACTTGGGAAGAAGGCAAACAATGTTTTACTATATATTAAAGGGGAAGATTTGTAGGGTTATCACAAACTTAAATCAATGGTACTTGGAGAGTTCCAACCAGTTCCCCAAGAATGCTTGAAAAATTTTAAAAATTAAATTAAGTTGTCACATGAAACTTTTGCATACAATTTGTAGAAAGATTAACCACTAATTTTAGATATTACTGTAAATTAAGAGATGTTAATTCATTTGAGTTGCTATGCGATCTAATAATTTCTGATAAACTGTATGAAACACTTAAAAAAGAAACTACAACCCACACTGGAATTAGGCAAGGAGAAAGCTGGTTTACAATGTTGGAACTGGCGAAAGAATGTGATGTTTTTATCACTTCTCATGGTGGCCCTCATAAAGAAGAACCAGTTTCTCAGAAATATACAATAGACACTTTCAAATCCAGAGAAAGGAATACTATAGGTACGCACCTAGAAGGCTTCCCAAAAATTTTCGACAAACAAAATGAAGAATGCTATATTTGCAGTGATAAAAATCATTATGCTAGGGATTGCCCAAAAGGGCTACAAAAGTTCTTTTCCCTGAAAGATTTTCCCTAATTTGGCATATCCGAGGTTTTTTTGGCCTTTAAAATCAATGAATAAGAAATACAACCATGTATTTACAGTGATGGAAGATGATAAACTTGCAAGGCAAAGGACTAGAAGATTGTCCTTTCCTAAAGGGCTAAAGGTGAATGATCCAATAGACAACAGGAGACAAGAAGTGATGGAAAGCATCCTGAAGATGCAGACATAAAACCACAAAAGCTTCAATAAGCGGCGCAAGCAGGTCTGTGGCTACAAACCAGGTGAACTTGTGACAATCCCACCCGGAATTTTGGCGGGTCGAAAATAAAAAGAGCAAAGAAAAACCCCGAGGATTGATATGAGATACGAAGTGCAAGAAATTACGAAAGACCCATCACTGCCACCACAACAGCTGATCGTAAGATGATGTGGTGATGACCAATCTAAAGAAAACTCTAATTTCACATGAAGAAAAAAAAAAGGACTCATACCACTTAAATATTTACTTTTATTTACTTTGTCTGTTTCATCCTTTTATCAATTTCAGGTTCCTGGTGCTTTCAATTTCTGCAACTTGTTGTTCAGTTTCTTTTCTTTTCTGTAAATGATGATTGCTGAGGGCAGCGTTCAGGTCAGGATGGCCGCTGTAGTATATGGTGGAGTGTGGCGATTGAATCCACCATGTGACTAGGAGAGTAATACAGGGAGATCGTGAGGGCAACCCAACCACCAGCCACTGGAGTTCCCCTTGATGCTCTAGCAAAGAGCCTCACTGACAAACTTAAAAGGGGCGGGTTTCAAAAGAAAATGCATTCAAACTTTGAAGGGCCCTCCACACAAAATTGATTTTTTTAAACAAGGTTTTCTTGCCTTTTTGTAAATGTCGGGCTTTTTCTTTGGCGGGCATGTCACACTTACTTTCTGTGATTAACTTTTAAATAAATCTGTTTTATTCAGTTCCTCCAGTGTGAGTCTCTTCCCCGTTTGTGTTACTTAATATTTATGTAAAAGGATTACTTTTTGAAAATTTTTTACAAGTTCTTATAAATTTTTTTACCCATTTGTTATTTTCCCCAACCCTATTCCCGAATTCTTTGTAATTTTTTCCAGGTTATATCCCCCCCTTTAGATTTTAATGGGGAAAAAAAGCTCAATAGAAATGCAATTTTTGCAAGATGATAAAAAATATTTTCCTCTTGTAAAATGTTTTGAAATTCATGATATGAAAGAGAATTAGCCACAAAACTTACATAATGGGCATTATTTTATAAAAGGAATACAGTGATTTTAGGCAAAATTTGCAGAGATTTGCACTTAGATCTAAACTTAGCATTTCATGTGCCATTATGTTTATCTATGCATTAACCATTGATTACATATTGTTTAAAATATTTGAGTTATATTTAAGCTATTATAAGAAGTCTATATGAATTTATTTTCTAAATTCTCCAGCTATTAAACATTAATAAGAAAATCATGGACATTTTTGGAAAATGATGCAGCATATTTTGTCACTTTTAACAATTTATTTATTTTACAAAATCCAAAATGAATATGAAACACGCCTTACTTTTGAGAGAATGAAACTCAGGTAAGAATGCATATAGAAGTATTTTTTAATATCAAAATTAATTTTAAAAATGTAACATACCTTTTCTGGAAGAGTTCTCCTCATATTTTGATGCATCTTTTTCTCTAGGAGGAGATATATCACTGTCCGAATGATTCTTTAACCTTGATCTAATTCTTTCAGGAGAAAGATCACTATCTGAATCATGTTTCTTGGACTGACTACGACCATTTCTTTTCTGATTTTTATTGTGACTGTTTATTCTTGGAGGACTGATATCACTGTCTGAATCATGTCTTCTTTTTCCAATCGAAGATGATTGTTTTCGAGGTGGAGCACAATCACTACCAGAATCATGTCTTTTTTTAGTTGAATAATTTCGTGGTGGCGATATATCACTCCCAGAATCATGTCTCTTTCGAGAATTCTGATTTTTACGAGGAGGCGAACAGTCACTGTCTGAATCATGCCTACTGCGATTTTTTGTTTGCATCAAGTTTTCACTTTTAACAGCATTAGATTCTTGATCCTCATCTACATATACATAAAAAGAAAATATGTTAAAGATATTAAACATAATAACCTAATTCTGAAATGATCTTGATTATACATATTGGGTATAAAACAAGCTATTAAAAAAGCAAAATAATGCAAACATTCATTCATTTACATAAATTTAAAAAATTAAATTACTTACATAAAGAGCATTATTTTAAAATCATTGTCAGTTTACTCTTAGTTTGGACTTTTTGTTTTATTTTAACAACAATATGTACATTGCTCTTCACACACATATTTGAATCAAAGTTTTAATAAGATTTTATGGTACTTGAGTAATATTCTTACAATACAAATTAAACAATTGTAAATTTTTGTAAAAGTAAAAATTTCTGAAAAATGTAACCATTCTATTTACATTAAACTATACAATACAAATAAAGAATAATTTTTTTAACATTCCTCATACATTGTAATTGTGAAATGCAAAATATATTATTTTTTTATTTTATGTTCAGACAAATTTATATACTGTAAGAAAAAAAAATACCAATTGGGATAACAAACTTTCTCGATACATATCCCATAGAATTTGTTCAATAAAAAATAAAATAAAATTTTTCTTTTCTGAAATAATGAGCAAAATGTATTACGAATGTGTATGCACAACATATAGCAATAACAGAAAGTATAAGTGAGCAAGATAAAAATTGATTTAAATCAAAGACATATAATTGCAAAAAAAAAAAAACCCACAAAATATTACAATTATAAGAAGCTCACTCGAGCAGTGATAATCTTATGCCTCTCGGGAGGAAATGAGCATTTGTATTTATGAATCAGTGACAATGATTTCTTCAATATCAAACTTACACAGATTAATTAATTGCACTTTTAAATCTAGCTTACTACATTCACAATTCTTTTTGATAACAAAGATATCACTAAATCAAAACTCCTAATAACAAATTTAAATATTAAAGCTGATGTTAAAACAGTGGCATAATGTATACCCCCACATTGTGGTGGTGGTGGGGGAAGGTCCAGGATTATAAGGGCCAAAGCCTGACTGACATCCATGAATGGTTTGGGGTTCAAAACCTGACTTTGTGGGGTGGGGCCTAATATTCTCCATTCTGCCACTGTGTTAAAACCAATTAGAGGTGGGATTACAAGAGCTTAAAAGTATGTACTGGTTTGTTAAAAGAATAGCCTAATAAAAATCTAAGAGAAAAGCAAATACATGTTCATTAATAAGAAAAATACAAAATGAATTTTATTTCCTTAACCTTTAATTATTATGGATGGATTTCGTCACACTATTGTGATGATGCAGTTTAAAAGACTGTTTATAAAAAAGTAAGATGTACTGAAGAGGAACTGAAACATTCACAATTGAAATGTTACCACTTTCAAAAGATTGACAAGAAACAACATATTACTTTGCAAATCCTTGCGAAATGAACAATTTTAAAGTACATTTGGATTTATGGACGAATAAAATGTTGAACCAAGTCCTTGCTGTTTATCCAATCATAGAAGATAACTACCGTAAAATCCGGCGTATAACGCGCACCCATACTTTCAAGCTGCATTTTTTAATTTTCAGATATGTTCGCGGCATAACGCGCACCCCGCTTTTAGGAAGAAATCTAAAATTTTAGTATACAACGTTCTTATATTTTGAAGTCATTTATTCGAGATATTTGCCAGACTTTTGAAATAATAGTATATTTCTAGAACCTGTACTCTTTTAATTCATAAGGTATATCATTTATTTTAAATAAACAGTATTTTGGTATGTGTAAAAGTAAAAATTTTTTATGCTCATCTCTTGTTATTTTTAAAGCTGTGTTTTATATTCAGATAAATGCAAACCCTTATATTTCAATCTCATTTTTGTGTTCAAAGTCGCGTTATTTGGATTTTCTGTTCCCTATGTGTGGGGATTTGTATAATTAGGTTCCCAAAAACCAGTATACCGAATACCAGTATTTTGAACCATTTATAAAATTTTGTAATGCCAGTATTCACAAGCTTAAATACCAGTTTTTCAGTATTTACTAGAAATTTTTTTAATTGTCTCCACTATATGTTCAGGGATCTCCAATGTAACAAAATAGTATACATTTTTTTTATGTCTCCCTAACGGGTGAAATTAATTAGACTGTGATTATAAAGATGCATCATACAATCAAGAGAAGTAATAAAATATGTGAATTATCCAAAGAGGGTCTAATCTATTACAGCTCAGAGCGATACTAGGAGGATTTGTCATCTGATATTCATATCTGTGAAAACAAGGTTGTAGTTGAGAAGAAAGTGTGTAATATTTCGATATTTTTTAAATTGGGGAGTTTGTTATTCACCTTGTATTTGCATATCATACTTGTATTTACATATCATCATGTTTTTATAAATGAAAATGAAAAAAAAAGAAAAGAGACTAACCAATTCAAATTTGATCAAGTTAATAGTAAATTTTCTTAAAATTTTTTACCCGAATTCAGAAGAATTCGGTACAGTTATCGAAGATGATTATGACACTAATGTCAATAGTAAAAAGGAATTATCTCTTGTACAAAAATTAGAATTAGCGAAACTAAGAAAATTTCAATAAACCAAAATACAATACAGAAATCAGTTATAACCAAAACAATCTTATTTGAAGATGAGGGATTTAGAGGTAAATACTTCAAAAAATTATATCGCATTGTTAACAGTACGACAAACAAGCATAAATACCAAAGGAGTGTTTTCAAAGCTGGTAATTTTTGCACAAAATTGTGTTCCAGGCTTAATGACAGTACAATTGAAGCATTATGTTTTTTAAGGCCACATTTCAAAAATTTTTAACAGTACCACAGACTGAATAGTGTATTTACACTTTTTTGTGATTTAAAGAAATAAGATGTTCCTTTACTTCTTTGTGATTCTTTACATACTGTTATAATTTTTAAGTTAAAAATTAGTTTTTGTGATATTTACACTCTAATAAAAGTGACAAATAAAACAAAGAAACACCTCCCCCTTAAAACTTCAACCACTGGAATTAAAACCTGTATCCCGGTATTAAGATCTAAAAAATACGGATACTGATATTGCAATCCCTAGTGATAAACAACTGAGGATAAAGTTTTGACTAAAAACTACACAAAAAACACATTTTCTTCATGTCTGACTGTGCACGAAGAGATACCCTGACTCTTTCTCCCCCGGCCCCATTCAATCACATGTAATTCTTTTAACTTCAACCAATAACTTTACAGTAAGTAAATCTTAGTTAAAAGATTGATATGGAATTTTTATTTATAAAACCTGGGTGTTTAGTAGATGACAATTATCTTAAATGAAATCTTTTATTTTTGTGAGCTCTGTATCAAGTTGGTGCAGTAAGATGACACAGAAATCTACCTCGGTAATCCACTGGATTTCCTAAAATATACAGAGCACATTCACAAAATTTTAACAATTTGTCTGTGTCTGACTGCATGTGAAAATTAAAAGGGGATGCCATGAACTCTCTTCCTTCCCTTTTCAATCAGATGAAAATAATTATGTAACTTTAACTAGCAGCTTAATTGTAAATAAATTTTAATTATTCAAAGGAGCTATATTTATAGAACCTGAAGTTTAGTAGAAAAGATGATTAGTATAATTGAAATATTTTCAGCTCATAAGCTTAGTATCAGTAAATTACATTATTTTATTTGTTCCAAAAAATAAAATAAATGAATTTTAAGAAAAAATTGATTTTATTTTGTTTTATTTTACTTTCAAAATTTATACAGATGGTATTTTTTTCTCTGAAAAAGTCCACCAAAACCGTTTGTTACAAAAGAAATTAAAAAAAAATCTGAAAATTTGTAAGTTTTTTTAAATAAAGGAAGATATAAAAAATTATAGTAATATTTAAATCTTTATAACATTTTCTATGCAGAAGTACATTATTGTAATGGTCAACACAAAGTTTTTAGTATACACACAAAGCACACTGTTTTTTTAGAATCCTAAGAGTTTATATGCCCTTTTCCATTTTTCTTTCTTCCAGGACATCTTAGACAAATTTTTCTGGGATCCAATTTTTTCCCCAGTTTATCAAACCAATATTTTTTTTTTGTGGGAGGTAAACAGGATGCTTTTAATTTTGTACCAAAGCTTTATCAGCAGACATCTTAGTAAGTGACAAAAAATCAGAATACCGCAGCAACATACACATTTTTACTATCTCTCTCTGTCAAAAAAAACCCTAAGGATAACTGTGGAGTGATATATATGCTAGACTTTGAAGCTAAAAATGTGTGTGTGATGGATTTAAAATCTAATTTCATGAATGGATTCTTTTATAATATGATGATTTTGACTGAGTATATAAGACATCAAATTAATAAATAAAAATTAGAAACATATTTTGAAAAAAATAGACACACCAAGTGTTGCATCCAGTCTTTTCCATTTAGATTCTTGATACATTTCTTTTGTTTTAACTTCTTCTGGTCTCTCATCAATTATTTCAGCAACCACTGGGGCATCTTCTTTATCAATTATTTCTTCTTCGCCAAACTTAATAGCTCTAAGGTCTATAGTTTCATCAATAATTTTCATTCTATAATAGAAATTAAAACAAATGGATTATGATTACCAATAAATAATGCTTTTCAAAATCAAATGTTTTTCTTTTCTTGGAGAACCTGTGAATCAAATAGGATTGATCACATTATTAAACATGTGAACTATTAATACTTTTGTATTAACCACATTCCCACAATTCCTCAACAAAGATGTTATAATCTATTGCAAACTATAATATTTAAAGGAAAAGATAGGCTGTAAATGAAAAAAATATATATTTGATGCCATCCTAAAGATAATCGCTAAACATTTTCCAGTGCAAAAAAAAAAAAAAGCTGTAATTCCCCAAAAGCATATGTTAATAAATAAGTGCCAAACTATTTTTGTGAAATACCTTCTACAAAAAATTATTAATACAATATTTTATTTATTTGTTACTTAGGTGATTAGAAGATAAGGAAGTTGTTTATCAAGTCATCAGAAGAAGATGGAAATATATACACTTGCTAGAAAAAGTTTGCGTTCACATACTATTGCCTACATGAACAATGGAAAAAAATTTAAAAAAATGGAATTTTAAAAATTTTTTAAAACTATATTTTATTTAGTTTATTTGAAGTATTCAGAATAACAAGAGAAAATTTGGTTTGCTTTCATAGCTTTTAGAATAGACAAGTTTGTAGCGATACTAACAAAAATTAAGAAAAAGTCTGCATTCAATGTTTTAGTAGTAACTATAAAAATTATTTAAAAGAGCTATTTAGAAGCTGTTTGATTAACCTCATCTTTTGAGAACCTCCTGAAGTCGTTTCGGCATTGAACTAACAAATCTTGAGGTTTCTTCAGCGCTTATCTTCTCCCACTGGTCCTTAAGAACACTTTTAAGCATATCCTTGCTAGATATATTTTGTTGACGAATTCTACGCTCTAGCAAATCTCATAGGTGTTCTATAGGATTCAGATCAGAGGACTGAGGGGGCATGTGCAGTTAATTTGGGACATTATACAAGAGCCAAAGCTTCCCAATCTCAGTAGTGTGCTTAGGATTGTTGTCATATTGGAAACAAAACGATTATCCTAAGCCGAGTTTGGTGGCACTTTCCTTTAAATTGTCTTTTAGGACATCAAGGTAATCATATTTGTTCATAATTGATTCAATATACTCCCACTTGCCAACACCACTGCTCGCCATGCACCCCCACACCATGACTCCACCACCACCGTGCTTTACCGTTGGTACTAAATGCTCTTTTTGAAGCACTGTGCAAGATTTTCTCCATACCAATTTACGATCTTTTACGCCGAAGATGCAAAAAATTGCTCTCATCAGAGAATATCACAGTCCTCCAGAACACAGATGGCTTATGTATATGCTGTTTTGCAAAAGCTATCAGTTTAAGCCGGTTGGTCATTGAAATATAAGGCTTTCTGTGAGCCACTCGACTTTCTTTCCACTTTATCTTGCAGTAATCACCCAAATGTTTTTGTTAAACTTCTTGTGAATGTCTGTTGCAGTCAAATGCAGATTTTTCTTCATCATTCATATCATGCTTCATTTTTCTCCGATTGTGAGTTTAGATGGACGACCTAAATGAGGTTTGGATGTGTAAACTATTGTAGATTTAGAATTATAAATAACATGCTGGATAGATGAATACTGCTGTCCAATGGATCTGGCTATATCCCGACAACTTTTTGCATCTTTCCACATTTTCACAGTGATTTAATGCTCACTGATACTAATTTTCTTCCTTTTATTTTCCATGTCCGTGAATTGTTGCGATTTCAAAAACAAAAAATTTTTAAAGGTCACAATTTTTAAGTTTATTTTACTTGATAATGAGCAAAACTGTGTTAACCTATGCATGTTGATAAAAATTCCAGGAATCAAGAATATTCAAAGAGTGAATGTAGACTTTTTCTACCTACTATTTGTGTGCTTTGCTACAAAACTCCTGCTGTCTTAATTAGTTTTAATTCAAAATTAACAAATTCATGCATGTTCAGCATTTAAATAATAGTAAATAAATTGATGAAATTTTGTTAGAAAAAAATATATTTCTATTAAATTTTACCTTTGCTGGATGATTTCTTATGGGTGAACGCAGACTTTTTCTAGCAAGTGTACATTCTATGCCAGAATTAGAAATGAACTTAAACAAAAGTTTAGGGACAAGTGTTTTATATGCCACACTTCTGTTTTACATTTTAGTGATCACTTAACTCATCACTAGGTACTGTCACTTAAAATCCTTATTTAAGAACATGAAACAATAATAAAAATTTCACAATTCTTTCTTTCAACTTGTAAAAAAGCTTTATTGAAGATAAGGTTATTGTATTAAAAAATATCTAAAAAAAGTAAATGTTTAAATAAAACTACATATATATTTATAAACATAGAAAAATCAAATTTCTACTAATTATGGTCATTGCTACTTTATACAAAAAACAAAAATATATACTGCAGAATCCTGAGTATAATGCACACCTATACTTTCAAGTTGCATTTTTAGGTATTTTCGCCATATAACACGTACTTAGTGGCGTAATAGAGAACATTTGGGTCCCTTAAGTTGGATTTTACAAAGGGGGGTAGGTGGCAGTCAGGATTCAGGCCCCCTAGAACCTGGTGCATTGGTGTAACGTACACCCCCTCATCACTGGGGTGTATGTTATGCCACTGCAAGCACTCCTTTATTCAAGAAGGAATTTGTAATGTACGTGTGAAATGCTATTTTGTTTTGAAATCATTTATTTGAAGTATTATCCCAGGATTTTGAAAAATTCGTAAACTTCCAGAGCTGCAATCTTTTAAGTTCATTAAGTATGTCATTTCTTTTAAAGAAACAGTATTCCGGTCTATGTAAAAGTTTAAATTTTTTAATACTTATCTTTTTTTAAAAAATATTTTTGAAGCTATCATTTTTATACCTGGCATGTAACATGCATGTAAATTTCAATCCAATTTTTGGTGTTAAAAGTGTGCGTTATATGGCGGATTTTATGGTAGTTCTATAAGACATTTTTATAACAATAAAATATAATGAAATGAAATCATATTTAATTAACAAAGTTATGTATATGTGAACATGGCAGCACACTTATATTAACAATGCAATAAAGGCATTGTTATTTTGTATTACTTTTTAAAGTATTTATATATTATACCATAGACCAATTTTTTCAAATCAGAAGATGTCACCAAGTGTTGGAATAGTGAAAAATCCATCACATACTTGCTCCACAACAATAATAATGATAACAGCATTTAACAACGTTTCTTGAATTGACAATAGCTTTTTATTTGGTAAAATTGGTCAACAGTATAATACACAAGTACCCTTTTTCTTTTGCTCATTATGGTAGCATACATACTGCATAATACAAATTAAAAAAAAAAAGGGAACTTGCATATTAATGTCACAGCAGACAAATTTGCACCACACGATTCCAATTTTCACCAAAAATTTGACTGATTAGTTTTTTTCTAAATAAAGCATGAAAGAATCTTTTTGTTTTGATATGGCATAATTTGCATGGTGCAAGTTTTGCTGCAGTAACACTAATATGTAAGTACTGAAAAAATCACTAAAAAAAAGTATAGTATTTATGTATTAGCATCACCACAGCCAAATTGGCATTAGGCGAATAGCGCCATTTTTCACCATAATCAGATGGATTCTTTTCTTTCTCATATAAAACATGTTAGAATTTTTTTCCTGTTTTGATTTGGTGTGATTTGCTTGGTGCCAATTTTGCTGTGGTGATGCTAATACAAAAGGGTAATTACATATTATCGTAACCTATTGGCGATATTACATAAAACAAAGCTTATGGTTGCCAATTCAGCATGTACAGCACGTAGGGAATCACACTTGCAAATTTGGCGAATTATTAATAAAGTTGGCGATTGTTGTGATTATATGTAAGTCATTAATATTCACATGTACACATCAACAATTCAAATAATCATTGTTTTTTGTTAAAAAAATTTAGAATACTTCTTTTACAATTACTGTGATTAAAAGAGGCACCAACTTGAATGCATGAGTAATGTGACCACTTATTTACTTTTCTTTCTAAATGGAAAACGTACTAATTTTTAGGAAAAGGTTTGTACATTCAAGTAGAAGCATATTCCTTCATAGTTTTTATTTACTAAGGCTCAGTGGTCGAGTGGTGGCATATTGCGCTTCCACACCACAGGTTCGGGTTCTATTCCCGGCCTGGGCAAGGTTGACTCAGCCTTTCATCCCTACTGCAGTAGGTCGATAAATGAGTACCAAGGTTGCTTGGGATTTAAACACTGGAAGTCCCGCTTCAGACTGACCACCTGATTGGGAAATCTGCTCATGAACCTCAGCATCCAATGGTCATGTATACTGGGATGGGCACAGTAGGCCCTGGCCCTCAAGGGCTGTAGTGTCACTGAGTTTTATTTATTAATGGAAAGTATAGATACAAACATTTGAAAATAAATTATTCACAGAGCATTGTATTATTTGGAACAGCAAATCTACTCAAACAAATTTAGTGTTTGTGGTTACAAACAAAAATTAAATTCAGAACTATTGATTCGGGGTATGAAGCAAGTGCTACTTGCGTGATAAGGACCCACGAAGCAGCACTTTTGTTGCCTGGAATGAAAATCAATATGGAGTGGCCTAGGGGAATTTAATGAAACACAAATAATTTGGGAAATTGTTTTGAAAACATGGAAATGTATTTCAAATAAAGAATAAAAAGAGATTGAGAATAACCTAGATCAATCAATAAGTAATGAATAATAATATTTGGGTAATAAAAAGTAACATTTAATAATAGTCATATTATGAAGCAGAAATCAAATAATAATCTTAAAATTATTTTATAATATTTATAATATTCAATATTACAATTTTATACGTTATTAGAAATAAAAAATCATATTTTAAAAATTAAATATTTAAATTTTTAAAAAAATAATGTAATTGTAAAAATTAAAATAATGCATAAGAGAACTCTATACAATAACATAAATAAACATAAAAGCGATAAAAACAGAAATAGTTATAAATAAATAAGATAATAATTATATTAAATAATATAATTAAAATAAATACAATATTAATTAAAAAAATAAATAACAAAATAGTAATAAATTTATAAATAAATGCAAAAAGAAACAATTATAAATATAAATTAATATTATTAGTTATACATGAAATTTTTTTTCATTATGAATAAATAAATTTCATAATGTATGTTAAAATTAATTAAGAATAACAATTACAAATAGTGAAAGCTTGAAATAAACTTGCACTCAAGTTCCTTCAACTAATTTCATGACAAAGACGTAAAAATTTTTAAACAAAACAACATTTATAGTGATAATTAAAGCACAACACTTATTCTTCTAAGAAAAATATTCAACTCACTCATTTTGGAAATATCCATATTGAAAATAGCCCAGAATTAAATAGAAGACGCAAACAATAGAAATATTACACTGAAAATGGTTAAATTTTTAAAAAAATCGTCCGAAATTAAAGGTTATAGTGGGAAAAAAACGAATAACATTTTTTTCTAATATACATTATCCTCATGGCAACCACATCGATAGACGATAAAATTATTAAGGTAACCATATTGTAATATTATCGCCCATCTTGGCGAACATAAACAACAGCTTTGCACTACTACCCCCGATATCAAATTAGCACCTTAAATTCTTGACAGAAAGTACCTTAAAAATTACTTTAGTTTTCTAACAAAAATTAGATAATAGGCTTTGGATCGATTTGTTTATATGTAAGACACGTAACACATGTCTGTATATTGCCATTACCACACTGCTAGACACTATTGCTAGAATTTTAAAATTTTCACCTTTTTTTTTAAAATTATTGTAGCAAATTTCTCTCTTTTTGAAAATGGAAAATTTTGACCGAGTTTGGGGACCTTGAGATACACTATTTAAAAATGGGATGGATGGTTTTCTTATGCATAAGATATTAAAAGTTTTGAATTCACAAGTTGTAAAAATGAACTTTGAACTAAAATAACATTTACTTTTATAGATAATATTTGTAATTAAACACTGCTTAAATTGTAGTGTAGCTTAGAAATTAAGCTTTATAAAAGTAAATTTTCATGAAACTTGCTAAATTCCAAACAAATTATTTCTTTTCTATTAATTTCACATTCCTTTCATAACTGAAGGATGATAACTGATGACTGATATAATGGATTCAATGAGAAAAAATGAGTTAATATGTGCATAAGGTCCAAATTATTAGAGTACAAAAGAATATGAAAATAACTAACTTGAAATTGAAACAAAAGCTTCAAGAATAGTGATATAGTAAGCAAATTTAGAAGATTTAAAAAACTCTCACTTTTCTTAAGAAAAACCAATACAGGGTTATCAGGAATAAATGACCCGATTACAAAATTTAATAATTCCCAGACGAATACACAGAAAATGATAATTAACAAGTCATTGTAAAGATAAAATATGAAATTTTTTTCCTATGTAGTATTTCTTGGCATAAAATAAAAACTTGATTGAAAAATGATCATTTTGCATAGCTTCATTCATGTAAATGCAGTAATTTAGACATTGCAACATCACTTTGTTTCAATGCTTGCACAGTTTCCAATTTGTACGGCTTAAAATTCATTTTTTCTGCAGTGAGGTAACATAAGTTCACAACTCGCACAAGCCGTCAATTTCTTTGGACTGCATATAGGGCACTCTTTCAACATTCTTTGGCAAACAACCTGGTCGCCCTGGATTTTTGCCTTAACACATACATACAGTTTCCTGGAAAAGTTTATACCACCTTTTTATACTCTTAGATGTCACTGCATTTCTATGGTACTTTCTCCAAAATTCATGCTGAACTGTGATTACAAACAGACTTTTTGCCTTCTCTCGCAGCGACCCCATTTCCACTTGTTTACAATTTCAAAAACATCTTGATTACAACATTGCTGCCACTTTTTGGACAAAAACAATGTTACAAACTCAAAATTTCCTGTTTTTTTTTATTTTTTAAATGATATATTAATTATAACTTTCTATTTATTCATCTGAGAGTTATTAAATTTTGTAATCGAGTTATTCATTCCTGATAACCCTGCACTACATTCATTTATTACAATCCCTGATTGACGACTTAACTACAGTGACTGTAAACTGACAACTTAAATATCATTTAAAAATGTCCATGAATTCCAGAGTTAGGAAATGGCCACACATCCAGAAATGATTTATATATTCATATACAAATAAATTAGAATATCAATTTTTTTCTGTTTTTAAATTTTTTCAAAAAAAATATTCAAACATCTTGGACATTTAATTACTGGCAACTAGAATACTTAAAGAATTTATAGACTTTTTGGTACTTAAAACACAAAATTTAAATATAAACATTGAAAGCATTATTACCGAGGTACAAGATGACTGGATGTTTTTACTTTCTTTTTGCGTTTATTTTTTTTATCATCTTCCAAATAACGCTTTAAATAATCTGCTTTCGACACAGCAGAAGCCATTATAGTACTTTCTTTTTTAAAATTTATAAAAATATTATACAAATGGAATTGTATTCCACTTTTATCTACGAATATTTTATACTAAGTTTACACTGTTGAAATTTTTCTTCACGATCACCACCGAACTTAACGATTAAATGAATTTTTATGAAATATGTCTTTGAAAATATTCTTGAAATCAAATAAATGTTACAGAGCACACCATAAAATAAAATTTATTTGTTTACGTCTGGAAACCAGATAGTCACAGTTAAATACAAATCGAACTTAAATACAAAAACTTAATCCAACAAAACAAAAGTAGAAATTGAAAATTTAAGTAAGTAATTATAATAAATTTTACTATAGATATGTGTGAAATCAATTCGTTTGAAACAGTATTTTTCATTTGTGAGAAAGCGTTATTAATGGTATAAGAGGCACTTGTAAAGGACGAGTAGAACTTTCACTGTTTATCAGCTAAAACTCAACTCAACATTTTACGTCATGTATATTTGGCGGGAATTAATCTCCGTCTATCACTTGCATTGTTTCTGTAGTTGAATTGCTACCTAAGTTTTGGGTTTAAAAAGTATAAATTATTTATATAAATAAAAAATGGTTGAAATTGATGTAGATCAAAGATTAAGAGATATTCAAAAGGAATTTCTGAACTTTCTGGATGATGATGTAACATTTTTATTGAAATTATTTATAAATTCAGAATTTTTTTTTAAATAGAATACTTATTTTATGTCATATTTTTTTGTTATGATTAAACCTTTGTTTTAAATTTTTGTGTTTTGTTAAAATAGGTTTAAACTTACTGATTGTAAATAAAAAGAACTATTATTCAAATAATAAATTGGCTACTTTTATTTTAAAAGTTTCATGTTAAATTTTTTTTTATTTATAAAAATTTGTTATATAGTAATTTTTTGACTTAAGTTGTTGTTAATAGGATGATCAAGGAATATATAGCGATGCTGTAAAAGATATGATTGTTCGAAAAAGCAAAAGACTAGTAGTGAATATTAATGATTTGAGAAAGAAAAATCCAGCACGATGCCAAAGGTGAGCTTCACTAAAAGTTCCATTTTTATTTCTCAATTATTCATTAAATAATATGAAAAATGTTCTTTGTTATGTGCATTATCTGGCTAAAAATGAATAATCTTTATTTATTTATTATTTGTGTTTGTCAAGTTGTTTATATCGTTAAAAGTGCTGAATAGTAAGGTGACCAACCGTCCTCTTTTGGGGAGGACAGTCCTCCTTTTATAGGTTCTGTCCTTCCTCGAAAAGTGTCCTCCTTTTTAATATTTTTTAAAAAAATTTATCTGTTAAAAACTTTTTGTATTAAAAATGAACCAAAATGCTTTTTGTGCGAAGAAAATTTTAAAAATTGAAAAAAAATACCCGGAAATAACAGGTTTTAAAAATTTTTTTTTTTTTTTGATTTTTTGTAAATTGGGGGAATAAAAAATTTTTTATTTTTACAAAAAAAAGTGTTTAAAAGGGGGTAAAAGGTTTTTTTGCGAAATTTATAGTTAAAAATTTTAAAAAAAAATTTAACAATTGTCTCCTTTAAATAATTAAAAGTTAAAGGGGTTTATTTTTGTTTGGGGAATTTATTTTTTAAGGATTTAATTTTTTCTTAAATTTTAATTTTTTTAGGTTAAAAGGGTTTTTCCCATAAAATTTTTTATAAAAAGGAAAATTTTTTGGGAAATTTTTGAATTTAAAAATTTATATTTTTGGGGCAAAAAAATTATTCTAAAAAATTATTTTTTAAAAAGAATTATTTAAATTAAATTAAAATTTTTTTTTGAATTGAAAAAAAGGTTTTTTTTTTATATTTAAAAATTGAATTTTTTTTAAATTTTTTTTTCCTCCCTTTTTATTTTTAAAAAGGTAAATTAAATAAATTTTTCTTAAAAAGAAAAAGTTAAATATTTTGGGCCAAAAATTTTTTGGGTTTATAATAAAGTTAAAAATTTTTGGTTTTCTGAAAAAAGGGTATTTTAAATAAAAATTAAATTTTTAAATTTTTATTATTTAAAAAACAAACCTTTTTTAAAAATTCATTTAATGAGGGGTTTTTTTTTGGGACTTTCCCTTTTAAATCCCTAAAAAGAAATTTAAAAATTAAATTTTTTCCCTTTTGTTTGTGAAAAATTTTTTTTTTGGCAAATTTCCCCAAAAAAAAAATTTTAAAAAAAAGGGAAACAAAAAAATTTTTTTCCCTTTTTTTATTTTAAATGTTTTTAACAAAAAAAAATGAAAATTTTTTTAAAAAAAATATTTTCTTTTTAAAAATTTTTAAAAAAATTTTAAAATTTTTTTCAAAAAAGGGGGCCCAAACCCTATTCTTTTTCCAAAAATTTAAAAACCCCTTTAAAAATTTAATTTTTAAAATTTTAATTTTTAAAAGGTTTTTTTAAAAAAAATTTTTCCTTGGGGGTTTTTAAAAATTTTTTCTTTTTTAAAAAATTAAAAAAAGGGCCAAAGGGAATCATTAATTATTTCATTAAAATTCACACTTGTTATCCTTTTACTCAGCAGCACTTTTAAGCAGAGGGTTGATACAGCTGATCAATGAAAAATTGGGGGGCCCCGGGGGATGGGGGCCCACACGTAAAAACAAAAAAAGGGTTTAAATAGTAAAGGCTCCCAAAGAAAGAAATTTTTGTTACAGGGCTCATTCAGGATTAGCTATGCCAATGACTTTAAGGATAAACCAATGAATGTACTGAACTTTAACAATAATATGTCGAAGTACTCTAAGTAGTGCAGTTAGATACATATAGTGTTGATGTGTCTTAAAAAATTCTTAAAACTTAGGTTTGGGGTTAAGGGCCCAAATTTTTGGGGTTTCATTGAATAATTTTTTGGGCCCTCAAGATTCAATTTGGGTTTTAAAAAAAAAATATTTTTTTGCTTTTAGTGAAGTGTTTTATAACTAATAAATCCCATAACTGTTTTGATTTTATTGCGTTGCTTCTGTTTTTGTTCAAACTTGCTTCTGTTTCTGTTGAGAAACAAATATTTTACTAATTAAATAAATGAAACATTATTTGATCATTGTATTATTATAATCATATTAACTATGTTTATATGCATGAAAAATAATGAAAATAATAATAATTCATTCTTTTTAAAGTTTCATTCCAATAAATGTTTGTAATGGGTCCAAATCTAATATAAAAATATATATTTTTATATACAGCCTGCAGGATTATAATATTTTTCCGAAGTGACCCGAAAGGTCATTTGGGTTAGCCACCCCTGGCTTAGGTATTTTACTTACCTAGCTTCCAAACTTTGATTTTTTTTTTGTGCTAATGTTGGTGATTTGTTTTTTGCGGTGGCTTCCACATGTTATATTAGTTATGTAGTTTGTTACTTCTGGTAGTCCTAGAATTTTTTGAGCTGGTATAAATTATATAGAATTACTCCCACAACTTATGACAGTGATTTTTATAAATATATTCTATAAATAAAATAGTGTGAGTTTCTTTACAGACCTTCACAAACTCAATCTTATCATTTGAAGACAGAAGTAAAAATTATTTATAATTTGATTAGTTTCAAATGACCTCAAAAGCATTTCTAATTGAACTTGAAACAGTGGCAATTATAAAAATGTATTCAATAATAGCTTTGAAAAATTAAGCATGCTAAAAATAAATTTAATTTATTATAGTATGTTACATTTTTAATTATAATCATTTATTAAAACATATTATTATTTTTTTCAGTTTGCTTACTTCTTCTTTTGAAGAACTTGTAGCATTCCAAAGAGCTTTGAAAGAATTTGTTGGAGCTGCTGACCCACAGTATGCCAAAGATGTTGAAGAATTCTATGTTGCGATGGAAGGAAGGTAAGTTTTCAATAGACTTAATGTACCTAATGTTCAAGTTTTAAATTAATGCAACAAATTTCTCTAAAAATACATTGATTTTAGTATTAATATTAAACTAAAGTTATCCTATTCAAACATTGAAGTAAGAGGATATTTTCCTGAAAGATCTTCAATTGTTCTTACTACATAAATGGTAATCATACAATTCAAGAATATCACAAATTTAAGTTACAAACATTGTAATATTTGCATAATAAAAAAAGACTTTTTAATTTGGAATGTTTTAAAAGAAGAAAAAAAGTAAAATGTTTTTATATGGTACGTTTATACAAACAAAATATGCAGGTAATTAAAAATGAGTTTGTCATGTTTTATTACATTTTCTCTACAATATATGCAACATGCTAAATTTTATTCAAAAAAATCACTTGTGAAATCCTGTTTTTATAAATACACTGCTGGCCACCGTAAATTCAACACCAAGAAAGACAAGAGATAGCACAACAAAATTTATTTTGTAGATAACATGTTGACCAAGTATCAAATGATTAAATTTATAGACTTCTGTGAAGTGTGGTTCCTGCCAGAATCAGTAGCCAGAGTAGCCACCATTGTTGGAGATCACCCTGCCACACCGGCATTGATTCAAAGAGACTTTGGATGTTTTCTTGGGGTACAGCAAACCAAGCAGCTTCCACACGTTGCCAACGTTGATCTGGTGTGGCAGCTGGGGTGTAATCTGGGTCAATCATTGAGCAACCATGGACCACATGTTTTCTATCGGTGAAAGATCTGGAGAGCGAGCCGGCCAGGAAAGCAATTCAATCTGGTGATTGACGAAGAACCTTTGGACAATGCCTGCCTAATGTGGTCGCGCATTATCCTGGTGAAATATGGCTGTGGTCAAGCCCTGAAGGTAAGGAAAAACAGCAGCTGGATCCAACACCTCGGAGATGTAGCACTGGCTGTTTAAAGTTCCAGCAAGGCGTACTAGAAGAGTGCAAGAGGGATATTCAATACCACCCCATACCACAATACCCGGTGCAGGACCAGTGTGGCATTGCATAAAGCTGTTCAGCATCCTCTCTCTACGTTGTCTCCAGACTCGAATCCGACCATCGTGTTGGTGCAGACAGATGCGTGACTCGTCAGTAAAGACAACTTCATTCCATTCTGCCACCCACATCCTTCTTTCATCGTACCATTGGCGGCGGAGACGCCTGTGGTTCTGTGTCAAGGGGTAGACCAAGCAATGGACCTTGTGGACAGACCACTTTTCTGTAAGCGCGTCAATGGTACGCGCGCAGACACTGAATGATGCGTTACATACTCAATGTGTTGTGCCATGGTTCGTGATGTGACTGATCGATCCGTCACTGCCATGCACACAATTTGCCTGTCCTCACGTGAAGTGGTGCACTGAGGTGGATGTGATCGACCTCGTCGATCCGTCGTACTCTCCTGCATCCAATGGTCACATATCTGCATTACAGTTGTTTGGTTTCTTCTAACACAACTACCGATTTTTCTGAAAGATAATCCACAATCTTGGTAGTCCACTATCCTTCCTCTGTCGAACTCGGATACTTGATCAAAAACTAATTGCTGTTTTCTATGAGACATAACTGATCGTTTTTTGAAAAAATCACAAGAAAAACACAATTGCCGAACTTGAAATCGTCAAAATCTCCAAGCCTTAAATAGCGCTTTGAGGTGGCACCACAGGCGCGTGTGATGTATGTCTGCGCTGAATTTCTAATCATTTGTATATCTCACCTCTGCTAATGCATGTTGTAAATTTCGTTATTTGCATGCTTCCTTCAGGGTGTTGCATTTACGGTGGCCAGCAGTGTAGAATCCTGATAATCCAGTTTTAGTTATGCTCTTGGATGACTTTGGAGCAAACTGAAGAACTACTTTGTTGTAAATTTAGTTGTAGAACTTGACTATTTATAGATTCATTCTTTTGCATGATATACTCTGAATAATAACTGAACTCAGTGGTGCAACAGTCCATGTGGGCCAAGGCCTACTGTGTCTATCTCAGTTAACATGACCTTAAGCCCTGGAGTGCATGTGCAGATGTTTAGTTCAAGTGGTTAGTCTGAGGCAAAACCCCCAGTGTTCAGCTCCCAAGCAAGTTTGGTACTCATTTATCGACCCACTGAAGGGATGAAAGGCTGAATCAATCTTCCCCAGCCCGGGATTTGAACTCTGGACCTGTGGTGTAGAAGCTCGATACGCTACTACTCAGCCACTGGGCTTCACCCTTAATAATATGAGTGTATAATTTTATTTTTACTCACTCAAAATGTTTCTGTTTTTAATTAGTACACTTTTAATTGTTTATCATATTGGACTTTTGAGTACAGAATAAAATGACTGATTAAACTGAATTTCAGGATACAGTGCGTATTTCAATTTCAATGTTATAGGAAAATGTTTGAACATGTTTATTCAATTGCTACATTTTTAAAGTTAAAACAACTTAAATTATATCTTCATTGCACACTATAAGGTATATTTATTAAATTCCTTTTTAAAACTCACTGACAGTTAAAATTTTGACTTATTTAACGGAAAAAATATTTATATAGACTTTATTTGAAAGAAGTGTTCTTATTGGTATGTTTATTGCTTAGAAAAATAGTATGATGAAAGCAGGTCAAATAAACGTGACAAAACTATATAATTCTCTTAATAGGTTACCAGTCATGGTCATGAAATCTATGATTGGTAGGATTTAAATAGAGTAGAGGGTTTTAGTTTAATGAAGATATCATTTTACAAAATAATGAGTGTCTTTGCATATAAATTTCAACTCAGCTTCAAAGTCTTTCGTGATGTACATGGAATTATAATGAGAAAAATAACAGTGTTTCCTCATCATATAATCCAAGCTGTAAATTATGGGAACCATTTCCAGTAACTTGTTTACTTTCAGGATGAATTAACACATAATGATTTGTGGGCTCTAGTAGTTTTGTCATGTTTGAATGAATCCATATAAATTATTTAGTTGTTTTAGTATTAGTACTATATTGAGGGGTTTCTGTACATTCTTTAGAAAGTATTATAAGAGAATTTAGTATTAATTTAGAGTATGTTTTCTAAATGTGCATTACTGCAAAGATGCACTGACAATTTAGTGATTTTGCAAATGGTTAAAATAAGCTTTATATAGCTATCTATATTACTCATTACAGATCTATGTATGGATAAGAATAAAAATATATGAAAAATATTAAAAAATTATGAGAAAAACTAATAATTTAAGAGTTATAAATAGCTTAATCAAATGATAATTTTCATGTTCTGTGTTATATTTCAAAAGAAATATTTAACACTTAACTCTTTGTCATCTGCTTGTGAAATTGACAGTCTCAATATAAATAAATTATGCAGGAGTGTAGAAAGAAAGCTAGCAAATTGGGAGAAAAGTACTGATAGGTGTACATCAAAGCATATATAAATTTTTGTGTAGTCAAACATGTATTGGGTACATGTGTATTGGCCATTGTCATATTCATATTCAAAGGTATTTTTACAGCTTAACCTACCCATTAACAAATAGTATAAAAAAAATTTTTTTTAAGTCTATTCCTACTTTGATCAACAAAGAAAAATTTTTATTTAAGTTACTTTTTATTAAATAATTACAATTAATATACATAGGACAGAATCTACAACATTAAGTGGTAATTGATTTTTATTAATTATTATTAAAGTATTATATTGTTATCCAAAACAATCGTGTATATAAAATTTCAGTTCAACAAAATGCTTTAAAACGTGAGGGGGGAAAAATCTTTTGAAGTTTTGACACAAATTGCCAAAAATGATGCCAACGTGGCTGAATTTGTAATTCTTTGAATAATTAGTTTTAATTAATTAATTTTTAAAATTATAGTTAAATTACTGTATTGTTATCTCCAAAATAATCATGTATGTAAAATTTCAGCTCAATTGAGCACTTTAAAATGTATTTTATTAACAATTAAAATTCCACCAAGATAAATAAATAAACAAATATGTAGAGAGTGTGACCTAATAGTAGGAATTGTAAAAAGTAAATATACATTTATGGAAAAAATTTGTTGCAGAATTCAAAAGTTTAAGAAAAAAAGTCTTGCATTACATATTGCTACAGTTTTATTTACTTTTAACTTTTGAAAGGAGACACATCTTATTATGTTAATGTAAATCAATGCTTTTGTTATATAATGCATATAAAAAATCAAGCTATTGAAATGTGTCATTCAAAGAAGCATTTTGAATTTAAGATTTTTTTGCTTAAATTTATATTATACTTAAATTATTATTACATTCTTGATTTGTATCTATACAATTATAAAAATAATATTGTTGCATGCACATTTATAGACTTTATATGCATACAAACATTTATGCTCCTAGTTTATCTGACAATATCAATAAAAATATTACTTTTGAGAAATTATATTTTTAGCATTAAGTATTCTTATTGAATTTGATAATTGGAGCACATTATTCTAATTTCATTCATTTGTGAAAAATTATTGCATTGTTTCTTGAATTGTTGCTTGAAGTTTTTTCTTTTTTCCTTTCTGGAGTATGATATAAAAAAACGCAGGAATCCAATAATATATCTTTGCCATATTAAAGGAGAAAAGTGAATGTTTCCTACAAGCAGAGATGAATGTGAATGAACTGTTTCAATGAGTAAGGAATTGAGGATGAGATGAATTGTGGTTGTAGGACAGAACAGCTTTATAGAATGAAGTTTATCTTTCTAAGTAGTGCATGTAGTTTCTAAGCGGAAAAAATGTGATTTTGCTAAATTTGATAACACATTAACATGTCCCACTTTCCTAAAAGAATGTGTTTTCTTGTTCACTCTCCATTGAGTAAATCATGAGCAAATTTGATTTTCAAATGGATAAGTATGTATTTTTTTAATGCTGATATTTTTAAATTTTGGTAGAATTTGGTTTGATTTTTTATTTCAGCTTTGGCTCAAGACATGTTACACCCAGGACTCTTGTGTCAAGTTATTTGGGAAATGTTGTGTGTGTTGAAGGCATTGTAACAAAATGTAAGTTGCTTGTAATATTCTTTTTTTTGCCTAAAAAATGTGTACAATATGCAGTTATTTGTGTTGAATCTTACTTTAATCAAATTTTAATATTACAGGTTCCATTGTACGTCCTAAAGTTGTTAGAAGTGTCCATTACTGCCCAGTAACATCTAAAACTATGGAACGAAGATACACAGATCTTACAACATATGATGCCTACCCTAGTAGCTCAGTTTATCCAACAAAGGTTTCTCTTCTATTAATTTTTACTAGTATTAAATACAATCTCATCTCAAGTATTACGAAATTATAAATGAAAATCGTATGAATTAAAAATTTTTAAAACTGCTATTATGATCAGTGTTAGCTCTTTTTATAGATTCAGTTGTAATTTTTATTATTGAGAAAATCCACATTTCTCAGTAGTAAGGTCATGAGCTTTATGCTCAATGAATCAGTGGTTTGATTTCTAATTTTGTGAAATGCTGATGTGTAGAATAGTCAAAGTTGTTGCCTGATAAATCAATTTTATTCTCAAAACTTGTTTTCCATAGAAAATAATTAATGAGGTAATATATTTTGACTTAATTATAAAGTTAAAAAGTTGTATGATCTCTGCTACCAGTACCACATTCTGCAGTCTTGGAGAAACATTAATTCAAACATAATTTTTATCATGAAAAAACTTTATTCTGAAGCATGGTTTTTTTAAAACTTGTTTTACATTGGTTGTGAAAGGAAATGGATGCTTGAAAACTGGTAAAAAGCTTTTGTGATTGATTTCATAATTATTGTAATTATACTATTAGCAGCATATTCATTTTTAAAGCTATCATTATGTTTTAATTGTACATGTTACTCATTTGAGAAGTTGAAACAATGTGAGGAATTTTTATTTTTAATGCATGAGTTTATCTGCTTAACATTTTTATGGGCTGCGGTAGCCCAGTGGTTAAGGTATCGGACCATGGCAGGCATGTCATGAGTTCGAGCCCAGCACCACTAAAGACCCGCAGTGTAGGGCAGCGGCACGTTAAATCTGTCGAGACTGAAACGCTCCTCCCGTGGTGTGTGTGTGAGTTAGAGAGGGGGTGCCAGCTCAGGTGTTGTCCACGTCACTTGACCATGGTTCAAAATTACGTGGTCCGTCGCCAAAAGCCCTCGTGTAGCTAAACAGTGCGACATTAATATTCACTCACTGCTTAAGATTTTTATGGCATACAATTATTCCTTTTGAAGATTTACAATTTTATCCAATTTCAATTTCAAAGGCTGTTGTATTAATCTTAGAAACTAAAAAGAAACTACTGGTTTCCTATTTAACTCTTCATATATTTTTGATAACATTTGTTGAGGAAATGTGATTAATGCATTTAGTTATGATTATCTGCATAATTTAAAATCAAGACCACGATAATGAATAAAATCAATAAATAATAATCAAAAATAACTCAGTTAATCTCTATGAAACTTATTCCCCAATATGTTTTAAAATTAATATGCATATGATTCGAAACATAAAATTTGTTTTTATTATGAATTGTATTCTATTGTAAAATCCTTTATATTCTACTTAATTAATTTTCTGTGCATTGACATGTTTTGGCAACCACTTTATGTGAAGTAATTTTGGGGTAAAAAAATATTTTTGCAGGATGAAGATGGTAACCTTTTAGAAACTGAATATGGCTTATCAGTATACAAAAATCATCAGACATTTTCCATCCAAGAAATGCCAGAAAAAGCTCCAGCTGGGCAGCTTCCTCGTAATGTTGATATCATTGCCGATAATGACTTGGTTGATACATGTAAACCTGGAGACAGAGTACAGGTTGTTGGAATGTTCCGTTGTCTTCCAAGCAAAAAAATGGGCTACACTACTGGAACTTTTAGGTAAAATCATCATAATTATAAGTGATACAGTCTGTTTCTAAAGCAAATTGGCATAGTTGAATTTTTTTAAACAAAATTATGACTATTTTATTGCATTTGTTACAGATTTAACATATATCCATTCTTGCTATTTTTCGTGTTGTACAGCGTCCACACATACCTGATTGGTGTACATTTTTCTGAAAGTCCCCTTAAATAATAGCAGTATTTGAGAAATTGAAGTTTTTGATATAAGTTCAAGGAGTTCATTTAGTTTCAATCGAAATTAAATAATTGGTAGCAAGTTCTCATGCATGTTTTCCCCTTCAGTTAATCTTTGGAGTTTCTGTTTGTAATTATTTGATTTGAGAACCTTGCTTTGTGAAAGAACTGTGACATGTTAATAATACAGCATTATATAACATAAACAAATTCTTTCAAATCTCTTTGAACTGTTATAAGTTCTTCGAAAGAAGTCGCTAAACTAAAAAAAAAATTGTTTGCATTATTGCTGTTCAAAGAGATTCCAAAGAATATTGTGATTGTATGGTATGACAATGATTTGAAGTATTAGATGTTGTGCTGATCACAGTATCTGCTAGTTAAGTAGAGGCTTGCAGATTTAATTATGAAGTAGTCTTTGAGAAACAGACATTTAGATTCCTTCTGGTGCTAGAACCTGTGTGACCGTGCATTAAAGCTGTGTTAAAGTTAAATAAATTTATTATTGGATAGGGTTCAATAGTTAATTTCACACCTTATTAATTTTGCCTTTGAAATTCTGTGGGATTGGTTTTAATAAAAGTGTTTGCTTTAACAATGTCTTTTGATCATTTATCCCATATCATTAGTATGAACTTAGATTCACTCATTTCACTGAAAAGGAATTTTATATTTGCTTCTGATTAAACTGAATTTTACTTTGTGTTAGATTTTCTTAAGTAATACAAATATCTGTTTGAACTTTTAAAGAACATTTTTCTTTATTACAATATTTATATTGTATAGGCTTTTAGTTTTTTTAAATATGTTTTTGGTTCTATGTGCTCCATTTATTTTTCTTATTAAATCAACAGTTTAAAAGAGGAAATGCATTTTATAGAATGATTGAATTTTCTGAATGCCAATAAATAAATATTTCATTTCCTATTCATGACATTCTTTGTTTCAATTAAATTATTCTAGATTATATGAAAATAAATCTCTCTTTATACTGAACAATTTAAAGAAGATCCAAGTCTCAATGCATTTTGTTTAAGCTTTAGGAAATATACATTTTGATTAAATAATATAAAGTGTTTTTTATTCAAATTAAAAACTAAATTTCATTTGTTTTCCTCTTATCATTTTTATTATGGCAAAACAATTTTAACCGCTTCCCTTACAAATTTTTTTTGAAAAAATTGCAAAAAATCATCTTTTTAAAAATTTTTATTAAATACAAGGAAACAAAACAAAATATGTAGGTTTTAAGTTGAATTTTTAATTTTTTACAAATGTAAAAGCATTCAGTTTTAATATTAGTTTACAATCCCAAGTTATCTTGGGCAATTGGAAAAAAAGTTAAATATTAGTCTTTGTATGATAGTTTTTGAAACATGTGACAACATTAAAGTGATACCTGGCGTTCTGTGCATTGGTATCTGGTCTCTTTTCTTACTAGCTTACCTCTGGAATCTCTTTTACGGGAGCACAGAGTACACTGTCTTGTTGGATTTGATTTTTATTCTGTAGCAGGAATAACATCTGGAAAATGCCCTGAGGTTAACCTGAGTGGTGAAGGACTAATGCTGGGTCTTCCTGATGTGGCAGAAAACTCCTCACAATGATTTACTGAAATTATTTTTTCAATCAGTTCCATTCTAAATTGTTTAGGTGATCGGGACCCTCCTGATTTACAGTACAAAATGTAGGCTACATACAGTAGCATCACTTTCACTATTTTCAATGTCCACCTCTTTATAAACACTATCTGAAAAATCATCGCTCTTGCTATCTTGCATCATCGCCATTATTTTACTTTTTTTCACACACACATAACAGAACTATCCTTCTTTATACATCACTATATATAATCCACAAGCTGGCGTGTACTGTACAATAGGGAAAATACGTGACCTGCCCGGCCAAAAGATTCGCAAAACCAACAAAACTTTGTAAACTGCCAAACAAAACTGAATGCAGTAGAACATCGTTTTTTCTGAACGTTTATTATCCGGAGCGTCAGATATCTGGACCTACTACTGCTCAAGAGAATCAGAAACCTTGCAGCAAAAATAAGTGATTATTTTTCACATTAAAGGTAAAATTGCGACATTTTGCACCTATTTTGCTTTTTCTTCTAGCACGTTTCCTGCATGTGATGATTTTTAATACTCGTATAGTGTCTGGTTTCATATACTGCATGGATCGCATTCGGTTTTTGGTTATCCGAACGGTGTCCGGTCCCTATTGATTCGGATAGATGACGTTCTACTGTATTTCCTTTGATTTCCTCCAGGCCGAGTAAAACCAGTTGTACTAAAAAATTCTGCTTCCCCTGAGTTTTCGTGGGATAATAATTAACTGTGATATATATGAACCTGAGAAAACTTGGGATAATCAGGCAAGTGGTTAATTATATTGGCAATTCTCCTGAAATTTTTTTTTTTCATGTAGTTTCTTGATTTGTATAAAGTTTTGCATTTTTTATTTAAGTGTATTTTAAAAAAATAATTTATTGTAGAAAAATTCATTTTTTTTTTACATTTATATTTACAGAACTATTCTTATTGCTAACAATGTTCAGTTACTTAGTAAGGAAGTATCTCCTCAAATTTCCATTGATGATGTGAAAAAATGTAAAAAGTTTTCTAAGCAAAAGGTAATTTTTTTAATATTTTTTGTAGTAGTTTTTAACTACCTTACCCAAGTGTTCTTCCAGTTGTGACCCTTTATAAAAGAATAATTTTTTTCATAGAACCTCTTATATTTTCTTTAGAATATGCAGTTTGATCATAATGATAATTTCTTATAAAACAATTGCAAAGATAACAATTTCACTAAGAATATGAGTGAAAAAATTATAAGGGAAAAGGGAATATAGAGTTATGTGTTATTTTTTGTACTACTTTCAATTTTACAAGCATGTAAAATTTAAGAAGCACAGACTGTAATTCCATAGTTGTTTAATTTCAATTAATATAATTCATTTCTATTAGTTCCATTTAAAATGCATGGATCCTACCTCCATATGCAAACTTATATTATCTTTATGTATTTCAATACATAATATCTAATAATTAAAATCTAAGAATTACGATTTTAAAACAGAAAACCATTATCAGCCCTTATTGTGTCCCTTTTATACTTACATATACCCCCTAGTGGTCCACTTGAACCCTGTTGGAAATCTCTGTTGAAACCTTTTCTTTTCCTACAGAGCTAACACCTGCTCATATTTTTGACTGTCTAGCTATTCTTGCTGCTCTGTGAGAAATTGGGGTCCTATTTTCGTCAACAAATTTCATCAGAGTTGCCATTTGGGTTCATGGTACTGTCTGATTTGGTCCTATCATGGACACGACATTATCATCAACCCTTTCATTTATCTTTATTTTTGTACAAATATGTATTAATTGTAATGCTTAAATTAATTACTAAAATACTTGCTTTATATTAGGATGTGTTCGAGATTTTAGCACACTCATTGGCACCATCTATCCATGGAAATGAATACATAAAGAAAGCCATTTTGTGCCTTTTATTGGGTGGAGTTGAAAAAGTTCTTCCAAATGGAACTCGTCTGAGAGGGTTAGTATTTTATGCCTGAATTTTTAATAATTTGCTGCTCCTAAGTGCTTTATTTATAAATGTAACTAGTTGTGTAATCCAGTGTTGCACAGGCTATCTTGATTAAGGATTCATTAATTTATATTTTCTGCTTTTTTCTCCCTGAACTATATTTTCAATTCAGATGTTAAAAATTATAACATAATTTCACTGTCGAACAGCCATCCTGGTGTAAGGGTTTGAGTCATTCCTTGGAGATCTCATAATGGCCATTAAACTAAATAAATATGTAGCAGACGCATGAAGTTTAAAATTTTTTTCAGATGAAATTTTAAAATAAGAACTTTTATCTTTCACACACCAATAACAAACCATACTTAAGATTTAATCAAAAAATTGTAAGGAAGTTACATGCTAATGAAGTCTCAATCTTCTAATAAAGTCCATAATTTTAGAAGAAATTTTTGAATCAGATTTAGAAACAGATCATCTAACCAAACACATGGAAAATAGTGTTGTGCAATTATTTTGAATGTTAATAAATGTTTAAGTTACATTTTATGTAATTTTCAAAAAATCCATGCACTTTCCCAGAATTTAAATTCGATTGCAAAGGTGAGAGAGAGTGGTTCAAAACATTTCTTCCTCTAAAATGTGTTACAATGGACTTAATTTCAAAAATTCACAAAAAAAAAAATGTTGCTTTAATGAATTTTTATCTGAATTTTTTCTCTTGCTTATATAGAAAGAAAAAAAAGGAGTAGGGATGGGATGTGATAATGTAAAACTCTTATGTAAAATAAAAAAAGTAGAAATGAGTTAATCCAAGATTTGAATGTTAAGTATAACTAACTGTACTAAACTACAAAAAATGTACTTGAAGTCTACTTTGAATGATCAACATTTAAAATTTCCAGTCATGAAAAATTATGTCTACTACTTGCTTTTCCTTTATTCTCAGGTATCATTGCAAAAGATTTATCCGGTTAAAAATGTTCATGTTACTGAGCATTTATGCATGTTTACATTTCTAATCAATCTTAATATCCACATCTTTGTTTAATCATAAGCATGTTTTTAAATATCTGTTGTATGATTGAATTTCACAAGGGAAAACATAATCATTTTGACAGGGAAAAAATTATTTTTAAAAATAAAATAAAAGCTATTATTTTATTTATTTGGGAGAGAAAAAGTCAACTTTTTGATATTTCCTAGTGATATCAATATTCTACTACTTGGAGATCCTTCTGTTGCTAAATCTCAATTGCTGAGGTATGTTCTCCATACTGCACCAAGAGCTATTCCTACTACAGGTAGAGGATCCTCTGGGGTTGGTTTAACTGCTGCTGTTACAACTGATCAAGAAACAGGTGAGTGGCTTGGTGAAAACTAGATATATTTTTTAAGAAATTTAAATATACTATGTGTGTATAAGTATAGTAAATATTTTCTTATCTTATGACTAGTAGAGTGTTGATTGAGTTTGCCTTTTTTATTTAATCTTATTTATGGACACACTTTTGGTATAATGGAACTGCTGCATATTAAATATTCTTAGGTTTCATTCTTCTCATGGTGTAATATGTAATGAGATAATCTCATTGTCAATAGCCATAGTGCAATTTTAGGGAATTATTAATGCAGCTCTTTTGAATTTATGGGGTTGTATATGAATTGAATTTGCAATAGCTATGCATGAAAGTATTGATATTCTTTGCTGACAAGAAGTTTTTTCCAACCTTTCATGGAGAATCAAGCAATTATTTTTTAAAATACCTGATTTCTTTCTAGTTGTAATTTTAAAGTATTCCTCAATAGATTTAATCTGCCTTTCTTAAGCTGTATTGCTGGTGGCGATCAAAATGTCAAATATCCTATTCTTTTTGTTTAAAGTTAAGTTATGAAAGACAGTGCTTGAAAGATTGAACTTCATGGTCTTAAAATCCACTGGCCTTTAATTTTTTTCTCCAGCTTGTCTTTAATTTTGTAGTTTACCCCTTCTTTTACTTTGCATATTTTACTTTTGTGAATCCTGTGTGATAGTTGTGGTGCGTGAGAATTATTTTATCTCTTCATTACAAATGTATAAAACTTATATGAAAGTTTGAATAAAGTACTATCTTATATATTATCTCTTTTACTTGATTTTGCTTTAAAATCTCTTCCTATAACCTATTTAACAGCTCTAATACCATATAAATAAATCAAATCCAAATTTCCTTCATTTGATAAAAAGCAGATTCTGTTAATTTTTATACTACATTTAGTAGAAGGATATATAGAAATGCACAAATTCACCCTCTTTAATTTTTTTTTTGGGAGAGGTACATATTAGATTTAAAAAATTTCTTTTATGGCTTTTTATTAAGTAATATCAGCTAGAGAGGTTATGTAAATAGGAAATTTATTATGTGTATATACATATTTCAGTTTTATTTTTAAACGTTTACTACATAATTATGATTGCATTTGTGTATAAATGTTTTTTGAATATTTTCAATAAATAAAACTAAATATCGTAACAGGCAATTTTGTCACTAAAAAATTCCTAACTTATTTTATTCTTTTTACTAGGAATCAAATGAGAAAATTTTTACTGTATTAAAATTTTAAAGACAAAGTATTCTTAATTTCTTGATTTTATTAATTTCAGTAAACAAACATTACTTACTGAAAAGTTGATGCCTTTTTTTTAGATTGGTTATTTACTTTTAACTCTTTATTGATCTAAATTTGTTTTAGGTGACAGAAGATTGGAAGCTGGTGCCATGGTGTTGGCAGACAGAGGTGTTGTATGCATTGATGAATTTGACAAAATGTCAGATATTGATCGTACTGCTATTCACGAAGTCATGGAACAAGGTAGAGTTACAATTGCTAAAGCTGGTATCCAAGCCAAGCTGAATGCTCGGTGTAGTGTTCTGGCTGCTGCAAATCCTGTATATGGAAAGGTAAATTCATTAATTTTAGATTCTTCAAAACTTTAATATTTTATTATTCATCAGTTACTGAAGTTAATTCTCTTCATGATTTCCCTCATTTTGAAAATTCTTATCATCTTTCATAATTCACAAAAAAAAAATTGTAGCTTTATATTTGAGAAAGGTGGGGCATTATTGAGCTCAGTGCAGTTGTCTAAAAATAAGAGTATATGGCGTTTCTGGCATTTCATATCTGTGTTAGAGAAAATCAACCATTCATTAAAGAGTTCAGTGGTCATTCATGCCTTTTTGTTTGAGCGGTGTGTGGTAGGGAACGAGCTTATGCCCTTGAAACACAAAGGTTTTGCAGATTTTCCTAAGGCAAGGGAGTAATCTTTTCTGAGCCATTCATGTTTAGCCAGTACAACAGTTAACCTCTCCATGCTATGTTTTCCTGTATGATATTTTTCTTCCTTGAATGTAAATGTTTTTTCTGTCATACAATTGAAAAAGAGTCCGGTTTCATTCGTGTTGAAAATCTGAAAGAGAGTTCTACCACTTGGAACAAACATTAGTGTTGACACTCAAGCTTTCCTCGTGTTTTTTTTAAAAGACTTTTCCCATTCCTTTTTTTTTTTAAATTTGTATGCCATCCCTCACTAACCCAAAACTTGACTCCTAATTTTTTGGTGAATGCTTTAGCCTTTTCTTTCAATAAAAAGACACCCAGTGGAATATTCTGTCCTTGAGACTGTCTCATTCATTTAACTAAATACTGTTCAAGAAGTTGAAAATCACCATTACTAACATGTTTTCTCACTACTCAAAGATGCAGTAACAATTTTCTCTTTATTCTTCAAAAAAGTGGAGAGTAAGCTCTGTGGAATTTCAAATGCTTTGGCTACATCGACTTTCCTCTCACCTTTTTCTACTGATTCTATCACCTTTTGCTTTTCAGAAATTTTTAAGCATTTGTACTTTTTAAAAGAAGATGACGTTCCCGTCATGTGATAAGGCAACACTGAGGTGGGGTGTAAAGTAGTGGCCCAAGGTTTGTTGAAATTAACTGGTAGCGTACATGAATCACCCCAACTTTAGTAAAATGTTTTTAATTTAAAATGTAGAATCTAAAATTGACGTGACATATTCACAGTTTCACACTCAGCTACGGGGTATACTTGATGGTATCAACATTGGGTAGGCTCTTCTCGCCCAATCAGTCTGCCGAAATTCAACCAGTTTTTCTTTTCTTTTTTTTTATTGCTCTTCTTCTGTCACTTACCATTCCATTTTTCGTAACCTCTGGAACAGGACCTACCTTTCCAAATCTCTTCCATTCCTCATTGGAAATAAAATCATTTTGTACCAGTTCCCTCAGACACTATCACCAATACCATTGGTTCTTTAAGGCAGTGTCCAAATCAGCCCATGCCCTATTTGGTGCCACACACTATAAGTCACACAGATGGGCTATAAATTGTCATGTCAGTCCACACAATACACATGTGTAGCAAGGTCATGTGTTAGAGGAAAGATATGGACCACTGATAACAGGTGTAGCCAGTCTATTGTCCACTTGAAGAAGAAAAGCAATAAAAGTGTCTTTTGGCCTGAGGAATGGAAAATCACAAAGAAGGGGTAGCAGACAGATGGTCATCAAAGGGGCTACATTACCCAGGAAACACGGACACAAAACTTGTAAGCTCCAACCTGTTTTCTATAGGACTCTACATGATAGTGAGTGTTCGAATTGTCCAGAGTTGTATAAGATAAGTTTGATAACAGGCCTCAGATTTTACTTCAAAATATTGAGTGTGCCAAAACATATTGTTTTAGTTCGAAATATCAAAAGTTTTTCTAGGGGCTCAGCATATTTTTAAAAATAGTAAGAGGTTTATATTATCGAAGGTTTGAACTAGCGAGAGTTGACTGTATATGTTATATTATGTTAGAGTGATTTTTTATGTAAATTATAATGAACACTGTAGAGTATTTTTGTCAGTCATGTTATTTCAAATAAGTTTTAGAAATATTGAATTCTATTCTATTAGAATTTCTTCGCTTTGTAAAAAGTAATGATTAGTGTGGCTTATATTTTTTTGGAAAAATAGAGCAACTGTTTTTATATCAGAGTTTATTAAACTAATATTTATTTTTTATTATTAGTATGATCAATACAAGACTCCTATGGAAAATATTGGCCTACAAGATTCATTAGCTGTCTCGTTTTGATTTGCTGTTTATTATGCTAGATCAAGTAGGCATATTATTATTTATATTTTTCTTTTATTGTTTTGTGATGCATTTTGGATAAAAAGATGTTCAATATTTGTATGCTTCTATAAATAATTTTTATATCATCTTCAATTGTAGATGGATCCGGAAAGTGACAGAGAAATTGCTGATCATGTTGTTAGAATGCATCGATATCGAAAACCTGGGGAGATGGATGGTGAACGTATGTTAATTCAATCTATTCTAATTGATTTTTTTAAAACTCTTGTGGTTTCAAAATCCTCCCCTCTCCTTCACAAAACTCATTTGTTAAATATTAATAGCCTGGAACAGTAAGGCCTGGGATTTAAAATAAAATATATGACTAAAAAATTTAATGTTTTTGTTAATCAGAAATAATTGAAAGTATGTTTAATTATCTTATAAAAATTATATTAATGACAACTTTCATACACAGGCTTTGAAACATAAACGTTTTTTCTTTTGTTTCTTCAAATGGGATTTGTACTAAGATACTTGGATAATATTGTACTTGAAAATGATATTAGTTGGATGTCTAGTTTTGTTATATATTTGTAGATAATATGCATCACTCTTATTTCTCAATATACCAAACGTCTAAACAGATGTCAAGAATGTTATCAACAAAAATAAGACAAATTCATCCATTATATATACACAGATCTTCTTTAAAGTGAAAATGTTGGAATAGGTGTACATATACCAATGTGCATAAATGTAGTTCATTTTCATTCTTCCTTTTATTGTTTTGTATAGATTTCTGTGTGTGTCATATAATGTATTTACATAAATGACCCACTTATAAGCATACTACTTCATGAGTTTGTGAACATTCAGGAGACTGATCTTGTCTGTGTCACGTAAATAAAATAATACATTTCTATCTTTCAGTTGAATGGTTTCAAATTTGAATGTTAAAGTAACAGTAGCATAGATATTTATTTTGTAAAACATAAATGTAATAATCCATTGATCACTTTAGAATAAATATCTCATGCTAAGTATTTTAGTGGAATATTATCAGGGTTATTAGAGTAATATTTTTTTACTTACAGTAATTTTTTCCTATCATGAAAGGAAAATGCTTGGGGGATGCATTTTAAGTATTATGCCCATGTTAGATAACATGAAATTATGTAAGGGTCACTGCGCCTATATTTTGAGGGAGATTAACCCTGCTTATGCTGTAAATGTAAATGTTTTGTATTTATATTCATAACAACTTAACATTTCATTAACCTGAATTTTAAATAATCATATCATAATATTAGAATATTTGCTTCAGTTTGAGTGTGTTGACATTTTGAAGCAATTTATTGATATAATAATTTTATAATCTATTTAGTATTGATATTCAATGCTAAGTCTAAACTATTTCTAATTGAAATGCTTTTTAGCTCTACCTATTCATACATCTGCTGATTTCCTTGCAACTAAGAACCCTGATGTTGAAGAAGAACAAGAGGAAAATACACCTATCTATGAAAAGTTTGATGCTCTTCTTCATGGAACTCGATCCAAAACGTAAAAAATTTTGATGATTTTTTCTATATTTTAAATATTTTTGAAATACTTCATGACTTTCAATACTGACATTTTTAATTTTCTTTCCATTTAAGCTTTTTTTGTCATTGGAAATTTATACATGTATGTGTAGTAATTGCATTCATAATTATTTACTTTATTAAATCATAACAACAGAAATTAATAATTTGAGTTAGAATAAGCAGTATCTAAAATATTCACTAAATCTGACACATTATTAGTTTGTCAGTAAATTTTTTTCCCAATAATTCCACAAAATCAACCAAATACTTTTTCACAATATACAGTTGGACCTCTATATAACAAAGAGTAGCTAAATCGAAAAAAGTTCATCATATAGAGGTTCATCTTTCAATATACCTTATAAATTACATAAAACAAATTTTAAATTCATAAACATATATTAAATATATTATTCATTCATATATTAAAAAAGGTAATTATTCACACCTTTTTTTGAATTAATATATGTTTATTTTCTATATCTTACCCATCAAAAAAGAAAAAAAAAAACTGCAAGGAAAACAAGAAAAAAGAGTGTCGAACACAATTCACTGTATTTTCAATATTAAGAAAAATTTTATACTAAAATTAAGGAATTGTAAGGACATTTTATAACTTAAAGTATACAAGTAATATTAAACATACATTATTTTATAATTAGAACATGGGACAACTCCTCTGAAGGTGAAAAAGGATATCGAAGATGTTTCTAGTGACCTGGACAAAGGGGGTTAAAAGTTGCATTTCTTGGATGAAACATCCAGAACTCTATTGCTCTCTGCGAGTTAGGCCCCTAATAAAACCAGTTCAAGGTTTATGACCTCCATAAAATGTGTTAAAGAGAGAATAACTTGAAATTTTTTCAGAAATACTTTAAAAAAAGGGGAGAACAAAAATTGAATCACAAGAGAAAAAGTTCATTATATAGAAAATGCACTTCGCTATTGAGAGGTTATTTTACGAAGAAAATCATGAAATGTTCAAGGTTCCCAGGAAAAAGTTCGCTATATAAAAAAAATGTGCAATATAGAGGTTCAACTGTATATATATAAAAGCTACTTTTAAGCATTTTACATGGAATATATATATGTTTGAGAGCCAGCTGAAGAGATTCAGTTTCTTTGATTCTAAAGTAGAGAGTATTTTTTTGAAAAAATACATACTTGAGGACTTGAGAGGCTCAGACAAATGTTTTGTAAAGAGAACCAGGACTAAAGTTTTAAGGACTAACCAATTACTATAGTTTTTATTTTAAATATCACATCGTCATTTTTTTTTCATTTTCATGTCTACTGAATTGTTTAAGATTCAGCTGTTACTCTAACATGCTTAATATTATGAGGTTTGTTGCTTATTTTTAAAATATTTGTTGAAATAGATTTTATTAGAAATCTTTACCATGATATGTCTTTAAGAAAGAATATATTTGTATTCCAATAAAATTCTTAATTCAAACTATATTTAAGTTCTAAATCAAGAATGGTTGGCAAAAACTTGGAAGGGGTAAAGTTAATTTTGACGTAATTTTCCTTATACTGACTCAGGTGACATCCTTTTAGTCTTGTGAAATGGGAGTGTAAATTAAATAACTGTTGATGATGTACAACTGTAATTAATCAATACAGCTATGTTACAAAATAAAAAATTTTCAATGTTTAATACCATTTTTGAAATGTATAATTTTCATCAAAATAAAGAGAAAATAATTTTTAACTGTTAGTTAAGTGAACAGTTATATTTATGTACCTTTTTGTTTATTGTTCAAAGGGATAAAGTTGTTAGTATGGAATTTATGAAGAAATATATCCACTTAGCCAAAACTGTGAAACCCACACTAACTCCTGAAGCATGTGAGCGTCTTTCAGAAGAGTATGCCAGGCTTCGGGCTTTTGATACCCAAAATACTGACATTGCCAGGGTAAGTTGGGAAAATTTATCAAAGTAATATATTGTAGTAATCATTACTTTAATGATATCATTTAATGTAATTGAATGATAGGATTTGTAGAAACAGCTGTTTTTTAAAGATAAACGGAATTCAATTTTGTGTTTTAGTTCAGCATGTCTTGTGCATTAGAAATCTGTATTGTATTATTTCTTTGTCTTGTATAATAAATTTTATTTTGAATTAAATAAGAATTTTTTTAGAAATAGGATTTAAATATGAAATCATTATTCAAAAATTAGATTTCTTGAGGGGAAAAAAAACCTTTTTGTTGAATGCTTCTAAATGTTTTCATTATCATAAAATGAAGCAATTGCAATATGCCAATTAAAAATAAGTTGTGCAATATTTTTTTGGCTGAAGCAACCTTCTCAATTTTCAAAGCTGTTTTTTCTCAAGATTTGCAGTAGTAAAAATGAAATATTATAACAAAATATGTTATAGAAGAGGTTGTAACCTTCCATATTCACCCACAAAATAAAACCTTACGGTTCATCTTGTTTACCTGTGTGGCATTTGTAAATATATTCGAATTGATCCTGAGCATTATTCATTTCTTATGAAAACTGTATTCTCCTAATGTTTATCATGAATTTATTTTGAGAGCAACTTTATAAAACATTTCAAAATATTTAGGTGCTATTAATGTATTAGCTTCTCTAATTAGGTTAGGAAATGAAATAGTTTAATACTAAAATTGTATTAAAAAATTTTATGAAAATAATATTGTGAACTAAAATAGCTTGTTTGTGATTAATTTTCTTTTAATCAACTACTTCATTCTAAATTGCACTGTTTTAAGATAATCTCTTTTCTAACAAACAGTTTTTTAGGAAAGGCATAAATATATATTACCTCATTAATTAGTTGATGAATTCATAAGGTTGTTTTTTGACATTTTCATCATGGATAGCAGTAGGATCTCATTCTTGTGCAATTTAACAACATCTTTAGTTAAATATATGCAACGAAACTGAAATTTATGAAGAATGTTATTTTAGAACACTTTTTGAATTAAAATAATATTTCACTTATTTTTAATTTTCAGTATATCGCTTTGTTTCTGGTTTAGAACTTCAGTATAGTTGATCCAATAAAAGACTAATTCAAAATTATGAATGATTTTTAAGATTTCATTATGAAAATCTTATGGATGTAAATTTAAACAAAATAAATATTGATTTAGATTTAATTTATATTTTTTAAATAGTTTCTTTTGGGTTTGATGTATTGCACTGTAAAATAAAGCTTTACATTTACCAAATATAATTTCAGACACAACCTGTGACTGCTCGTTCTTTGGAAACCTTAATTCGTCTTTCCACTGCTCATGCAAAAGCACGAATGTCCAATACAATCAGTCTGAAAGATGCCCAGGCAGCCATTGATCTTGTGCAATTTGCATACTTCAAAACAGTGATGGAAAAGGAGAAAAAGAGGAGACGTCCTGAACAAGAATCAAGTGACGAAGAGAGCGAGGAAATACCTAAGAAAAAGTAATTTATGTCTTAAAGTTTTTCTTATCTTTTGAAAAATGATTCATTCTATAAAAATCTAAATCCATATGCGAAGAAAATCTATCAAGATTTTAAAAATGCTTGGTTAATAAGAAAAAGTCATTTTCAAATTGTTTTGTGTAGTTATGATTACATTTAACTTAAGACTTTGTATTTCTAATAAAATCTGTTATATTAATTACACTTTGAACTATGTCTAATTCAGTTGCTGTATTAATGTTAGTTTTAATTAAAAATCAATTTATAATTTTAGTTCAGGTTTGGGACCTTTTAAGACATGAAGTCCCATGTGTGTGCATGAGTCATCAAGGTTGACTTTTTGATTTTTGTATAAAATAGCTGATAATTTTGATCTGAATACTCTTTTATTTATTTCAGTTCGATTCTTTCTTATAATAAAAACTATTAAATAATTAATGTTTTTTGATGTTGCCTTGTGTGTATGATTTACATGTGAAATAGAAGTAATTATGGAAATATTTTCTTTATTCATTAATATTTAATATTATTAGAACTGTAAATCTGCATTCATTTTCTTCAGTGATTGTCATCTGTCTTCTGTTGCTGATTATCCCTAAAGGATTTGCGAAATAAAAATGCACTGCAATATTTTTAGAGATGAAATATTTACGTTTTAAATATATACAGTAACACATGTATTTTAAAAATCTTTCATGGAGATGTCAAAGCTATGCTTGCACTGTTGTCACGATGGTGTTTGGAAATTTTGCTTTGAGACTTAGTTTAATTTAGTAAACAACCCTCTCATTATTTCAAATAATGAGTTTTTAGTAGGATATTTAATTGTGTTGATCAAAGTTTTATTGTATTCTATATTTAATTGTGTTGATCAAAGTTTTATTGTATTCTGCAGAATTTCAGAGCAAAATATATCAGCTTTGATGTCACCTATTTTAACCAGTAACCTAAAAGTTTCGATTTGATCTGCCATTAATTAAAACAACTGCCTTTTTTTTTTTGAAACTTATGCAACATATTATTGTGATAATTTACTTAATGATTTATTTTAAAACTTTTGCATGTGCAAGAAAAAAAATGGAACTCATCCTGGTTAATGTATGTAAAATTATTTAAAATACATTTGCTTCTATGATTAGTTAAAATTAATATTATATGCTAATTGAAAACAAAATGTAGAATCACAGCTCCGTTCATCACAGTATTTAAAAGTTCTCAAAACATATTTTAACAATTTTATTGTGTTTCAACATAAAAAATATTAAGCTATTAAAAATCCCCTCTCCGACTCACTTCTAAAAATATTTGTCCATGGCTCAGAATAACTAAGATAATTGCTATTACCTCATTTTTAACTTTAATTCCAATTGAAATCAATTAACCATTGATGATTATTAAATGCATGTGTAATTCATTCTTCTGTTTTAAAATTTATTTTCTCATATTTTGTGAAGGAAACCAACTAAGCCAAGAGCTCAACCAGGTGAAGAAGGTTATGATCCTTATGATTTTGAAGAAGATGCTAGTGGAGGTAATTAAAATGTGTTTTTTAATAATAATCTGATTTTTTAATCATATAATTGACTATTCATCAGTTCAGAGATTCTACTGAGAATACTAATTCATACTTTTAAATCTTTAAAACAGTAGTACTATTTCTCATAGATCTTTAAAAAATCCAAATGATTAAATCAAAAATTCTTTTATGATTAGCTTAAATTCTTTTCATCCAATGTGTTAAAAAAATATATCAGGTGAAAATTTTGGTATAAAATGGTATAAATAGTTTTGTTTTTGAAATTATTATATTGCAAAAAAAAAGACTAACATTTGTAGGTATGACAACTTTATGACTGTTATACACTGATGAGAGGGAAAAATTTCAACACCAAGAAAAAATTATTGTAGACTCATGAAACTTCGGTAGTGCATTTTGATTAAATGTTCAAAATCACAAGTTTATGTAAGCATCAGAAGAGTTATTTCTATTGTGAAATGATGGTACACATTAATGACTGGTGTGACCACCTGAATTTTGAATGCAAGCATGCAGCTGTGCACGCATTGTATCGTACAAGTGCCACATATCAGTTTGTGAGAAGTAATTATATGCCTGTTGCACTTGGTGGTCTATATGGATGTTTGATTTTGTAGATGACTCAAGTTGTCATTCAATGATGTCCCACTCGTGCTCGTTTTGGAGGTAGATCTGGTGATCTAGCAGGCAAGGCAACGCGTCAGCACTCTGTAGAGCATGTTGGATTACAATAGTGGTATGAAGATGGACGTTATTCAATTGGAAAGAACCTCCTTGAATAATGTTCACAAATGGTTGGGCTACAGTTTGAATTACCAGACTGATGCACAAGTTTGCAGTCAGGTGCATGGAATAGCCATGTGAGGGTACTGCAGTCATAGAAAATTGCTCCCCAGACCATAACTCTAAATGCAGGTTCAGTGTGTTAGGGCTGCATATGGGTCGGTTGCTCTCCTGGCCTTCTAACCAACACATGACCATCACTGGCACCAATGCAAAACCAGCTTTCATCCCCTACTCCGTCCTCCAGTGAATCCTAGTTTGACACCACTGACGTTGCAAACCACAGCAGTTTGGATGCAGTGGAAGGCATGCTAAAGAGTGTGACTTTGAGTTTTTCTTTAATTAACCGGTTTGTAACAGTTCATCATGCCACAGTGCTGCTAATGGAATTTCTGCTGTAAATGCAGTACAATGCACCACAGCCATCTGCCGAGGATGGCAATCTTCCTTCAGTAGTACCACATGACCTCCCAGAACCCAGTTTTCTTGAGGCAGTTTCTTCCACCTTTTCTTAGTCTTATTATACAATCTTAATGAGCTGTTGATAATGGCTTCTTCATCTTGAAAGGCATTCTTGACTAACATCAACTCAGTATGTCGTATCTCAATGATAAATAATGCTCACCAACTTTGCAGTGCATATTTAAAGTAAATTTGGCATGCATGCTCATAGTTTTGTTACTAGCATCACATTCATGCACCTAACACAACATTTGAATTAATGTCTTTCAGATGTATACACATACATATCTCCTGGTGTTGGCAGTTTTATTTCTATCAGTTTATTGTCATGTTTTCTTCTTTTAAATCATTTCATTTGCTTTGTATATATATATATATCTTGTTATAATTTATTATTTGTTCCAAATTAAATTATAATCTGAAAAAAAAATAAGAATTCTAATGTAACATAATTTGTTCTGAACTAGAAGTATGTATTTTAAGAAGTATAAATCTTTATTTGAGGAATTTAGAGGGGGAAAGACTATTGGAATAATAGAAAGGAAAAAACTGAAATGAGTAGATGCATAATGTTTATTAAATTAAAAATGCAAGATTAATATTTATCATTATAGCATGGAATTTTGATCATTACTGATGGAGACATTGAAAAAGTGTCAATAATAGTAAAAAATAAAAGTATATAACAGGCAAAACAATAATACTTAAAGAAAATGCTAAATTTCTAGCCAGTATTTGAAAATCTGCCTATTCACTCAATAAATAATTAATGGTTGTTTAAATGAATATGATAGGAGAATTACCATTGAATACTTGGGATGATAAAGTTAGGAATCATAGCAGCTTAGTAATTCCATGCCTTTCTCTTACGTGATGTAGAAATCATCTGGGATAGGAGATTTCTGTATTTTATCATAAAATTCTCATGAACTGAACCAACTAAACATTCAGGGAATTAAATGACATTCTGTCTGATTTTTATAAATTGTTCTAGCTCCTCGTGCTAGTACTTCTCGAAGTGATGGCTCTTCTCAATCAGCCTCAACATCAGCTGTAAGATCAGGAGATAAAGATGTAACGATGATGGATGAATCTAGGTAATTTTTATTATACTTTGTCATATTATAAGTATGAAACATAAGTAACTTTTATTAAAATTTCAGTCATTAGAAAGTAATGCTTTTAGTTCAAGTAAGTGTAACAAGATAACTATTAGTGCATTAAAAAATGTGCTATTTGCATAAAAATCCCATAATAAGCTTATAAGTAACATTTTTTTCTCATTTTCACCTTTTTCTGTGTGTTGGAAAAATTAAAAGTGGTACATATAATTTTTTTTTATCAAACAGTGGCCTCTTCACAAAAAGGTTGGCCATCGGGACTAAATCAACTGCGAACGTACAAACCATGACATATGGGTCATTTGTTTTTTAACTCACTTTATTTAAGGAAATATATGATAATGTTGGATCATGAACTGAAGCTGCACCAATGCATTTAATTTTTTTTTCCGTTTGTCATGTTTTTCTGTTAATGCAAAGTACCTGGCAACAGATTTGTTTTGATTATTCGCGATATATTCTATTCGAATGGAATTGTGAAATAAAGTGAGTTATGTTGAAAATTTGTTCTTGCGGAATTCTTAATGCAAAATTTTTTGTTCTGTTGAAATTCTATTCCTAATGATTTATTCAAAACTATACATTCCTGTTCTTAAATTCATTAGATCAACATTTTTAATTTTACAGTCCACTAATTCTATTTAAATTTGAATCTATCCACAGATAACTAAAAAAACAGTTGAGAATTGAAATGATTAACTAGATTGGATTATCAATGTTGAATTAGGCTATCATAAGAAAGTAACCAAATACTGAAATTGGCAAATTCAATACAATTTCATGCATTTCTTTTAGTTTTCATTAATTTTGCTTTTGTGTATTGTGTAGATTAATAAGAAATTTCTTGGCAATTCTGTATGTTTTATGCAAAATTATTTAATTCCTGCTGGCAGAGATAGAGATTTTTAGTTATTCATCATATTCTTTTATGTCTTACTCACTTCCAAAACTTCTATTTCTTAGAAGTTCAATACCGATGTTTTTTTCACCCCTTTTCAGGCTTAAAAGAAGCATTGCACTGTTTCTGTTATGCTTAAGTATTAGTTTTAAAAGGGGTATATATAAAATAAATATATATTTTTGGATATCTTCTCTGTATTTTATGTAATATCTGTTTTTTTAAAATTCATAATAAAATCTTATATGTTAATTTAATTAGTATGTTAAAAAATACAATCATTTATGTATAACACTCTTCATTGATCAATTTGTTAGATTAATTTCTCCTAGAGTTATTTTTAAAAAGTAGCATGGTTCTATATAGAAAAGGAAGCCAACAAACAATTTTTTTTTTAAATAAAGAAAATGTAAGTTTTTTTAAATTTAAAATAATGCTTTAATTGTTATCTAACATTAAGCTATGGAATGTTTAAAGAAAATATTTGGTCATTCCAAAACATCATTGTCAAGCACTGTTAAAAAAAATATGTTTGAAAGGTTTGCCTAAAACTTTTTACCTTTTGGTTTTGAATAATGCTGTAGTTAGTTCTTGCTAGGGAAAAAAAAAAGTTTTGCATGTAAGGATGTAGAATGAATTCTCTTTGAATGACTTTTCATAATACCAATAAATCATCTGTGCATATGATGGGAATTCTATGTGTAAGCTCATTAATTGGAAATTTATAAACTCAAAAATTGGTGCTAGGTTAAAGCAAACTTGATACTGTATGTATATGTATATATTAACTGATTGATGTAGAGTCATTGGGACTTATTGTGTGTTAACAGAAATGGACTGTAATATTAATAGTAACTAAGTGAATCACAGTAGCTAATGCTTTTTAACTGTAAGAAGTTAAATAAATTATTAAGTGTTTGTTGTTTTTTAATTTTTCCTCTAATTTAATTTTTAAAATGTACTATTTTGTTTTAATGTTAAAAAATAAAAAATTTCAGATTAAAAGAATTCAGAGGAATCATATCTAAGCTGTTCAAAGAACGACATGCACAATCAGTGCCTTACCCTGAATTGAACACTTTTGTGTCACAACAAGAAATATCAGCACCATTCACTCCAGAGGAAATCGATGCTGCACTCAATGCAATGACTGAAGCTAATCAACTTATGGTTGCCAATGACATTGTCTTCCTTATTTAATTGAATTGGTTTTTAAAGTATTGAATCATTTTCAAATTTTTGTACATAAAGTGTCTTCATGTATTTTATGTGTTATGTGTGAAATAAATTGTTTTTTATAAGGAAACATGTATCTACTTTTTATTATTTTTTAGAATTTTTAATTAAATTTTTGTCGCTTATTTAAGAAAAACAATTTGTTTTGATTAAAGACAGTTAAAAATATAGTAAATAACATCTGCTAAACTCAGTGGTGCAACAGCCATGGAAGGCCAAAGCCTACTGAGCCCATCTCAGCTTTCACAACCTTGGGCACTGAGCTGCATGAGCAGATGTTTCGGTCAGTCTGATGGAAAACATCCAGTGTTAAGCTCTCAAGCGAGCTTGGTACTCATTTATATATTGACCCACTGAAGGGATGAAATGCTGAGTTGGCCTTGCCCAGCCCAGGTTTTGAAGCCTGAACCTGTAGAACTTGGAAGTGTAATATGCTGCCACTGGGTTCCAATATTATCTAAAATGTGGAATTTTTCATCTCTTTTTAGATTGTGTACAAATTTCAATTTACCCATTCCTTCCTCAGATTATTCTATTTATGTATCTTATTTTAGTTTTATAAAGTATTGTGTGTGTAAATTTATTTAGCCTTGTTATGATTTTGATAAAATATGGAGGTAATTTCTTTTACTTTTGATGTATTTTTTAGTTTGTTCAAATGTAAATGAATGAAAACACTTATTAAATTGTAACTGACAGGATTTAATAATTATGAGAAGTTCCAATTTATCTGAAGTATGTCTGTCATCTACCTTTGGAATTTCAACCCTTTAAAATGTTATCTTTAGAATGAATTCTTTTATTTTAATTAAAATGTTAATGAAATACTTTTTATTTGTTGTATTCAAAGTAAAACTATGACTTAATACTTTTATTTATAAAAAAGTCATTGATCTATGTAATAAATGTTTTCAGGTTTTGTATATGCTTTATATATTCACATTATATGTTTAATGTTTATTTATGTTTTCTTACTCTACACAGTATGAATAAATAATGCTTGTGGAAATTGCAAAAGAGCTAAATATGGATAGTCATTTAAAGTTTTCGTTCTTACATAGTATACCATTATCCCTTTCGTCAAATGAAAAGATGTAGTGAAATGTAGCCAATAATGGAAAACTGTCAAAATTGGTTGATGGTATTGGAAAATACCAAAATTTTTTATTTTTAGATACTTATTTTGTGAAAACAGAGCTAATTGTATGTGATTTCCATGAGCTGTTTTCAATTACTTTAAATGTAAAAGATCAGATGTATAAAATCTGAAAAGGAAATAACTAGCTAATGGTCAAGTGCAGTGTTGTAGGGATCAAAGAAAACTTATGCTATCTTCTTAATGAGTAAGAATCACTTGTCAATCTATACTCCTAGTGAGAAACTATATCTGTTGTTCCAAATCATTTACCCTTGCTGCATAGAGCAGAAGATGGATTTTCTGTTCTTTTTCTTTTCTGAATCAGTTCTGTTCATACTTTTCAATGAAATGGTAAATTACACATATGAAATTATTTCCCTAAAAAAAAAAAATCTTTAGGTTAATGTTTTTTAAGTGGATAACTTTTAACTTTTGAGCCATTCTTTCAAATTAAATAATTTCTTATTATAGATTATCTAATGATATCGTAGAAAAGCAATAATATTAGAAAGGAATATAAGCTGCAGTAATTGTCAATGTTTAATAAAAGAAATTATGATTGTTTTTTCATCCTTTAGCTGTAATTTGTTTCTTCAGAATAATAATTTTAAAGATAATGAACTACATATTACTTTGCCAAATATCCTTATAATTTAAATGTAAATTTTTTTAAAAAATATTTTAAATACTAAGCGAATGTAATTGAATCTTTAAATTTTTCAATACACTCTAGTCTCCATAAGTAAAGATACAACCTGTTTTTTGTGTTTAATTTTAAAACGAACACAAAAACAAATTTGGAGGAAAAGTACTCTTAACAATTTTATGTCAAATGAGAGTTTAACATAAACAAGATTTTTACAACTAAGCATTCTTGGAAGAAAAGCTTATATTTGTGAGAAAGTGATACTGTACAGCAGTGATTCCCAAAGTGGTCTATATAGACCCCCAAGAGTCTGACGACCTGCAAGGGGTCCACGCCAACAAAAAAATATTTTGGAGTATATGTGATGGTGGCTTTCATTAAACTAGATAGTGACTTTAATTTTAAAAGAAAATTTAATCAAGTGGAAACCAAATTTTACCTATTTAACAGATTTAATGCGGTTAATTTGCACTTACAGAGGACATTATAATTTTATTAAAACAAGAACCATATCAGCGTTTCTCTCCAGAGTTAAGCTGAAATATAATACTGGAGGTCCCAAATTTTCTCAATTTGTTATAGACAATCTGTCGGAACGTTTTAACCTACGTTCAAGATTTAAACACCTTTTATTTATATTCTGAAACCAGGTTTGAGAATGCTTTGAATATGGTAATACCACAATCAGCAATTAATTCATATGCTCACATTGAAAAAAAGAAAGTCATGTTACAATAGGAACTGATCGTTATAAGCACCAACGAAGGTCTTAAAGTTTAGAAACGGATGTCAGCAATTTTGGCTTTAAAAAGTCAAATCTGTTAGTTGTCCCAAATTATAAAATATTGTGAAGAAATATTTTTAATTGCTTTTCCTAGTGTGAAGAGTTTCAGTGCTCTTGTTAATCTCCAAAAGAAAGAAAAAACCCGACACTAACATTTAAACCTGGCAAGATTGATACTAATGGTGAAAATTTAATATTATTGCGCCAGATTCATTCCTCCCAATAAAATAATTTGTTTATTGTTTAATTATTTTATTAATTAGCTTTTAATTTAATTAACATGTGCTTTTTAAACACTACTTCATTACAGTTAGAAATTTAATTTCTTTAAAGTAGGAGTAGTAGTACCAGCTGTCAATAAGACATTTTAGTTGATAAATTTGCAAAACTTCAAATTAATTAAACAGGGGTCTATCCCAAACCGAAAAACACGGCAAGGGGTCTATGAGACAAAAAAGTTTGAGAACCTCTGCTGTACAGCTTTATGTATAAAACTGCAGTAGATGCTTTACAAAAATGAGTTCTTATGAGGGGTGACTCAATCCTTAACTGCAATGCATTGACTTTTAATGCTGCCAATTAATTTGGGCACAGAAATGGAAAATGAAGACCAAGTATGGAGTAATTCTTGTTCTATCTTCTGTAACGGCTTTGGAAAAGAACTACAAGCCGCAACAGGTCTTTTTGATCTAGTGGCGTAATCTCTTCAGATACAAAATTGTGGAACTTAAATGGCATTGGTCTATAGAATGGCAAATATTTTTCGCGGACCTGGGGGTTGAGAAACACTGCTCAATCAGATCCAGGTTTTGTAGATTAACTAACCCCGTTTCTGAAAAACTCCTATATGCTCCCAGCGTAAAATATTTTCTCCTAGAAATCAGATGCCCCCCTCCTAGAATAATTACTATACTTTAATGAGCTACTTTTGCCATTTCTTCATAAAATGGTGAACTTGCAGCAAACAGAAATAGGAGCAAAACATTAACTGAGCGAATTTACTCTTCTAGCCAGTATGTTGCTCGGATAAATTATATGTCTTGGAAGTGATGCAAAAAACAAATTGCATTATCGTATAAATTAAAATTCTGCAAAAGATTTGATGATACCCATGTACCCAAAAACCCATCTCTTCTGTTTTTGTCCACTTGGATAGGATATTAATTGCCAGGTGTTTCCAAAAATTTCAAAATGTTTGCTAAAATCAAAATTTTCTGGTTTTTGAAAATTTTTGTTTCTGTAGGTATTAGAATGAATATTTCTGGAACAATTTAGTAGATGTAAACTTAAAATTGCGTTACCGATCTTGCAAGTTTATCCGCCTGTTTATTGCAAAATGCTTTTGAGTATCCCGGAATCCAAAAATATTCAACCGATTATAGTATTGACCTGTATAAAAATATTGCTAGCTAAAATGAACAACTTTCGGTGGTTGAATAGAGTAATTTTAAGTACAGAGAGAACAGAATAAAAGGTAATCACAGTACAAAATTTAGTAGATTTTTATGTGACTGTCTTATCACCAAAGCTTGAGAAGTGGCCAGTACTTCTGAAAAAGAAGTTGAATTATATTGAGTCTATTCTATAAGCAAAAGAAGCATTTTGAGCAACTTTCTAGTAGATGTTATATGTAAGCGTTTTGAAGTATGTGTAGCTATTATGAAAAATTCTTGAAAATTATGATTAAATATTTTATTAAATAAATCGTTCATAGATGAAATCGGTAAATTTTTATCCATTGTTTGTTGAATCCATCCGTATTCTCATTGACTATTATACCCAGACGTTTCATGTATCGCCACCTACGGTAATCCTATAACTTCTGAGCTGACGATGTTCTCTTCACACGCGCGCGCTCTGTGTGTGTGTTGCAAGTATCACTTCAAATTAAACATAACCTATTCTTCGTTGCTGTCTCCTTGTGTTTAGTGTGTTTGAAGATTTCATATTAAACTTATTTTCTATCATAGTATACTGAAGTTGTTAAATATATGTTAAATAATAGAGAAAATATGTTAAATAATTTTTTCATTCCCATTGGTCGAATTTTATTTTTTGTGTTATGCTCAATATTACCGTCTGTGTTTCGTATTGTAAAATATTTAAATCTATTATATATATATATAATTGTATCTATTTAAATTTCTTTTCTTTATTTTGGACTTTTAACTGACTATTTAACTTATTCAGTAGTATTAGATATTGTTTAAGTTGAAAATTCTTTTCCATTTTATTATCGTCTGCTTTAAATCGATATATAATTCATGTAATTGTAATTTATCTAATTTATTTGTTGATATAAAATCGTTTGTTGCTAAAGTTATATTGTGCTTAGATTGACATTTTTTTGTAATCATTCTAAATATTTTTTCAACTGGAGAAAAGAATTGTAATGCACAATCTCGACACTGATGGAGCTTAACAGGTAATTAATATGTGTCTATATTTTCGAAATATTATTTACCTGGGAATCTTTTGGATCATTTGAGAGATTATAAGAATAAAAGGCGCCCGCGTAGAATAATTATTTCGTTAAAATTATTTACAATGGTTCTTTACTTGTAAACACTCTTAAATCTGAGAAAGTCTCAAACATCCACGCTAAGTCTGTTTTTAATTTATTTAAAGTTGACTACTTCAAAAATTGCGTCAACCTGTCCTTTTGACATTTTGCTTTTCGTTTGCATGATTTATTAACGTAAGGAGTGATTTATTCTTATCGTTCCTTAGAATATTGCTCAATTTATTGGCAATATAAAAGTGTCAAAAAGTGAAAAATGTTCGCATTTACATCTTTTTGTTTTTGATACAGATGTCACTTAGATTTTAAGATACAATGCTAATTCCCCCTCAAGATTCCAAAAGAAAGAAACATCAACCAGATTTATGAGTCAATTGAAACCCCATAACGCAATTATATTGAATAGGTTTTATGTGTGCGTGAATCACAATAGATATTACTAATCTGTAGACCTAGACCTAAATTTTTTGAACGAAAAAAAGGATATGCCGCTCGTAGTCCTTCGGTTGAAACAGTTGTCCATGACAAATTTTCTTGTTTCAAGATCGCTGAGGAATTGAAATGCAGCTTCTGTAATCGAGCGAGGAATTCTAAACATAATTTTGATTTTTCACACAGTAAAAACAATTCTTTTAATAAAACAGTCGTGCCCTTTATTAACCGATCCTTCAGATTTTTATTTTTTCCTTCTTTGTTCTTTTAATAAGATCCTAGATTTTTTTAAAAAAAACATTTTCTAGAAAATAAAATATAAGAACAGCTATATTCTTTGTTTTCCAATCTGAAATATGGTTGTGTTCTTTATAAACAGTTTTGATTTATAATTTAGTTTTTGCTGGATAATTAAATCAAGTTCGTGCTGCCATAATTCTGTTTAGTAAAATAATTGATTCCAGAGAACAAACATTTTAGTCCTTGAGAGTTATTTTTCCTTTTTTATTCTCATTTGGTAAATTTCTAATAATTCTCCCTTTTTTACTTTGAATAAAATTTCGAATTTACACACAATTTAGTTTTAATGCGAATCGAGGCCTATTTCTTAAAAATAAATCTAAAGTTATCAAATATTTAGAAGTTTTTTGAAAGGCCAATTTAATTGCCATAGCTGTTTTTATTCAACGGAAATGTCTGAACATTTCTAAGATGATTCATATTTAGTTCGAGTAAAATATAACAGCTAAAGAAACCATACGTAAGAAAAAAAGAACATTTTGTGATGTGCGATTAAAATTGCAAATATAGTTCAAAGAAAAAAAAAACTTGTCAATTTCAAAAATTACTTGTTCATTTCTTGGGCATTTAGACTTGTTGTTAAAGCTGAAGCTAAGGCTAATTTATAGATATGTACTTCTAAATTGAAGATCTTCCTTTCTTTTTATGTGCCATATTAGGCAAAAAAAGTGTGAAAAATTACGCGTCAGCATTTCTGGATATATATTGGACTGAAAAAAGTTTTACAGAATTTCGAAACATACTCATGTGGAAAAGATATACTACGTGTATACATAGATGAAGGGAAAAATAAAAAAAATTCATTTTTATGTTAAGTATTGCCGCAAAAAACAGGAATGAAATTTAAGTACTTGAGAGCATTTTTATGGTAAAAAAAAATCAAAAGCAATTTTTGTTAAATTGAAACAGGTATTTAGTGCTTTTTGACATTTATTGGGATGAGGAGACAATTTGCAAATAGGTTACAAGAAAATATATCGTGTATTTAACAGCTTCTTTAGTATTGAATTTTTAGAAAAGTTTACTGTCGAAATTACTTGTTATCTGTTTCTGATCGGACGGATTCGAAGTTGCTGGGAGAAAGAGGCATGAGTTATGAAATTTTGAGCTGTACGCGCGTTGTACTATTCCCCACACAATACTCACTAATAATTAATAATCATTTTTGGTTATTTATACTGTAGAAAAATAATTATTAAGAGTTTAAAGTCATCTAACTAAAATTAAGTCTTTTTTCACTTTTCTCGGAAATTCAACTCCTTTGTGGCAACATTAAATTTTGAAATGATTTTTTTCCTAATCTCAATACATGGAACTTCTTTTTCGCATATATAGACAGATACTGATTTTCGATGTAATTTCGCATCTCCATACAAACTACGACCCACCTTAGGCAGGGTATGAACCTTTATGGATCAACGTGCCATTTTTTTCCTAAAGAAGTGTTTAATGAGGTATAGACGTGCCATCAAAAATTTTTGGGAAAATAATAAAGCTAAATACTATCAACACAAAACTCTATTTACTACGAAAAAATACCTTTTGCTCTGTATAGTTATAAATGTTTTATTTATATATGTAATTCAAATTAAAGTAACATTTTAGTGCGACTTTTTTGTTGCAGATTGGGATTGCGACAAATAATCCCTCATATTAGATTGCAAGATGTTACTTTTGTAGAATATATGCTGAATTCTGGCAAACATCTGCCAAACGGTTTCTAAGCAATTAATTATTTTTGCTGTGGTTCACAATTTTGACAAGCAGGGTTTGCGATTGCTTCAAAAATACCGTTTATATACGATGTTCTGCATACTAATTATTCCAGAACATAAAACACACACCGCTTTGTCGCTCCTTACTAATACCAGCAGTGTTCCTCCAAATTTGAAATTTTCTGTTACACTTTACTATCTTGCACTTTGTTCGTTTGCTAAATCAGCAATGTTAAAAAATCCCAACAAAACGCAAGATAAATCCTTGAACTACTATTGTAATAATGAAATAGATTGCTATGCGTAGACGTTTTACGTCATATAATAGAATACGCATTAAAAAGTATGCAAGACAATAACAACGTGTTCTCAAGACTGATCACTTTCGCGTTTGTTCGTATTGACATCATTGGCAAACTTTGAAAATTTGGAAATAAAAAATGCAAATCAATTTTGATCACCAGTATGCTATCAATGTGGCACGCGCAAGCGTGCTACTGGTTCGCCATCTCTGCCTTAGGACAGCGGTTCTTAAACTTTCGATCGCACGGTATCCGCGTGACTTCGCGGACCCTCAAGATTTTGAACATCCCTCTCCTACTAAATATTCTTAATCAAAATACAAGTTCTTGTATAGTTTTTAATAAGTTTTTATATAATTTTTTAATAATAAGTTTGTGCTAATATGGGTCGCTTAGCTCATAGATGGAAATATTTCATGCGTTACAAAACGAGGTTAAGGCTGTTTTCGGTTAATGTTAAAGAATAGGACCCCTAAATTTGGAACATTTTTTCAGATATAAAAGAAATGAAAAATTAATTTGATATTCTGGTTTCTCTATCCTTTAAAGAGGAAAATGTTGTATCATATTTCCCATTTTCAACCGAGTTGATTAATTTTTTCTGGTATATTTGTGTTTCGTGTTTTTCTCCAATACCCTAATGTTAAATGGGGTATACCTTCACGTATGAAAATGAAAAAAAGAATATTCATGGAATATTTTGAAATTTTTAAAAACACTATATTGTTAACAGAGGTATGAGTTATGATATTGCAAATTTCCATGGAAATTGAGACATTTTTCTGTCTGAAACTGTGCTTCGCGTTTAATTCAAGCTCTCGTACATTTACCGAAGACAGCCTTAAGAATATTTTATTACTATGCACAAATTTTTAAAATGATTAACTAAGTCGAGATTTCAGTACCGACAAGCAAGTGAGAGAGATTAAGATTATATAAGCATACAATCATTCTTACACTTTGAATAGTGGGAGCTGATTGCCTCATATGATTTGACAAGCGTTGAAACAAAACTATAGCTGGTGAGTTGTAAAAACTTGCAAATGATCAGAAATTTTTTCAACCTGAAAATAAAAAATTGCATCAGAAATTGGCACAAGCACAAGTAGCGCACACAGGAATTTTTCAAGGGGTGGGTCTGAGTCGAAAGTCCATCATTCTCGTATTATGCTGAGGCATCCCCAAAATCACAGACAGGAGATAAAGCCCCGGGACGGCATAGCTCCTGCAAACTCCATAACCAGCAACTATTATGTGTTCAATACGCTGCCCAACGTTGTGATACCCTGCAGGTATCATCTTCATCATCCATGTGACCTATGCTGAGGGAATGAGATTGACCACACACATTCCATAATTAAAATTAGTTTATTATGATTCCCACTCTATATTCAGCTAAAACAAATACCTAGTCTAGGAGGGCTTATAATCAGGAGGATGAGACACAAACTGTACCTCTAACAAATAGCGTACAAACCATATAATCTATATCTATAGATGATTTCCTAACCTACTTTATCCGCTCTAGTATTAAAAGCTAATCTAAACTGTCTTTACCGCCATTTCCTTCGACTTGAACAGCTACAGTCCTTATATCGTCAATATATTCTTCGATCCAACCTTGATCCAGCCATGACAATCTTCTGCTCTCGACCCACTTAGGAAATCAACTTCAATTGGCACTATTAAAACTGACCTACAGAACTCTCAGACTCTTCTCCTAGGAACTTTTTCCACTCCACCCAGAGCTTTTAGTTAACCCTTACGAATATTAACGCCCAATACAAGGGCCACCCTAACCTGGATGGGGACCAAGTGTTCTTTCTAAGTTGGTTGTTGAAATCTCTCTTCAGTTATTCTGTCCCCAAAAAGATATCCCAAGAGTGATTATTAATAGAAGCAATGATAAAGTCCTGTCAAAACGTATTCTTTTGATTTTGTCGATTTTAGGCAACAAAAATCCGTAAAAGATTAATTATTTATGACAAATAATTAAATTTTATGTACTATATACATAAGATTATAATCACCGAAAAAATCAAGAGTTTAGGGTAGGTTGGACCCTGGGGACCCCTAGCCCTTTTAGCGCTACTAGGCTACATTGGCGTATTTTGCGTGTGTTTACGATGGACATAACATGAGATTTTAGTTAACCTTCAGGAATTTTTATACTCAAAATTAGTCGAAATATCAATTTTATGATTAAAACCCAAACAATACTTTGAAATCTTAATATATTTAAGACGTTTTTCCACCGAGCGTGAACTAACGATCGATGTCGATTCTGTCCAGCTGTGAGCTTGAGTAATGACGCCAATAAGGCCAGTCATGTAGAGAGGCCTATGTCTGTTGAATCTTCCGATTTTCAAAGTCATCTCGTTGGCTTGGCTGTAGGTTTGGAGAAAAGGGTTTCAACTAAAGTGTCGTCCTCGTCAGTTGACTGTAGCTTAGAATTATTAGATTATGTTGCGTCTAAGTACGGCATTAACAAACAATGAAATAAAGGTTTTGACTTAGGAAGATCAAGACAGATTTAATAGAGTAATTTAACCGGGAATGTTTTGCTCATATATTTTATTAGTAAAGCAAAACATGTATTTTATTTATTTATTTATTTATTTTTTGTATAATTTATTGGATTTTGCATCAGATCTACACGTATGGAATCTTTTTCAAATTGTTATAATTATCCGATTGATAAGTTAGAGAACGTGATTCTCTAATTTATCTATCAGAACACAATTTTCTAGAAAAACACAATTTTTTTTATATCTATACAAACACAATTTTATAATATCTATATAAACACAATTTTTTTTATTGAAAATATACCCATAGTTCTTAAATGTCTCATAATTTTCTGTTGACTTTTTTCACCCTCAAAAAATAATCGAAACTTAAATATTATTTTTAGAGAAAAAATATTTTTTAACGTAAAAATATCAACCAAATATATAGGGTGAATATTTTTAAACTGACACCATTCAGAGCCAATTTGGTAGCCTGACTTAACTACCTAAAATGGCACCAAACTCTGGTGACAAAATGGTGACACATGGGAAGCTGCTGTCTGTGAAAATAATAATTCCAAAAATCACCGATAGGTGTATTTATGGCACTGCTGCTGCTTACCAAACCGAAAATTTAATTAAAAAACAGGTATGAAAGCAAAGTTTTTTATATACAACAACCACGCCAGTAATTTGGATTATAAAACATGTAGACAGCTCCTGAAAAAATATAGGAGTTTAAAACTAGTTAATTGGTCTAAAGCTACTCTAAAGCTCGCCAGTTTCCAACATTCGAAATTTAAATTAAATTTTGTTAAAGACTAATAATGACAAAGAAAAGAACTGAAAAGTTTTGTGGTAATTAAGGTACGGACGTAAGAAGTTATACTTGGAGCAACAAGATTAAACATTTCTAAAAATCTTGGATCATAGCAAGCTACTGGCGACGAAAGGTCAGCGAGCAGAGTTGAATACTAACTCCCTTAAGTCAATCGGACCAGCCAAACCTGAGATAATCATTGATTTAAACACATCATCCGAAGAAAGTGATAATAGGACCAATAACATGGGGTTTTCGGCAGACTGTATCTGGAGATGAGGTGAACCGAATGCAAATACCTTTATATTACATTAGAATGTTTCTGGCGGGATGACCGTTCCTGAGAAAAATTACATTATCCCTCCCGAAGAGCCCCCGAGTTGCGGCCATTTAAATAATTAAAAAATTTAAAACAATTAAATAAAGTAGGTACAAATTCCAGCCACCGAAACTCGGCCGGGTGTGAGGAAAAAGAGGAATCTATTCGAAACGGCCCGGAGTCTGAGTTGCAAAGGGGGCGGCACTAACTCGGGAAAAGAAAACGAAACTAACCCCCCTCGGTGGGAAAACTATGACGTAAATGGTCACAACCCCCAACGATGGGAGAAGAGTAGGTGATCTCAAAGTTTCATCCTTCAATTTCCAACATCGAGACGTCTCAAAGATCGAACCCCAGGGAAAACATGGGATTCTCTAATTTTAGTGATAACCCCCTCCAGAACCACTATCTAAAATAATTATAACAGAGAAAGAGCTTAACCAGAAGAACCTAAGCCCGAGCATGAACGAAGAAAAAAAAATTTGAGCTAGGGGATTTAAAAAAAATTTTTAAAAAAATTTTAAAAAATGTTAAATTTTGGGGAAGAAAGAGGCGGTCCTAAAAAATATATCTAGGATGCTCATAGAGAACAATAAACCAGCCAGTTGGTCACCGGTGGCATAGGATTCGAGTTATTACGGGGGAAGCCCCCGGGGGAGCAGGGGGGAACATCCACGTAGAGTCGCCAATAAAAGATGGCGGGCCCCAAAAAATCAAGTCCCAAGTTTTTTTCTAGGGGGGGTGAAATTTTTCCAGTCCCCAAGGGTTTTTACAATAATGTTAAGCCCCCCCCATGCCTATGCAATGGGAAAGGTAGGTGACTGGATGGGTCTGACGGGGAAATTTGGTTCAAGTCCAAGTCGAGACTCTGGGGGCCAAAATAGGGGTTTAAACAAATTTAAAAAGTTTTTAAAAAAAATTTAAAAAAGTTAAAAAAATATAAAAAAATACCCTATGGCATGAAATTATAATATGGGAAAAGCAGATAGGAGGGATCGAATGAGCCGGTCCGAATGGACTGTCAGGCTCGGGGGAGATATTGGCCAAAAAACTGTAGAGGGGGAATAACCGGGGGGTGATCCCCAAATATGGTTTATAAAATAGTTATTAGATTCCCAAATATCGTCCTAGCAAAAAAGTGGATGTTAAAATATTTAAAACTGATAAGCTTTTGAGCGGCCGGACGGTTGAGCACTGCTCTTTTTCCCCGAGGCCCTGGGCCCGGTTTCCCCGATACTTGTTTGGCCCTTTAATTATGATTTTATTTTTATGGTTTTAAATTATAAAATTGTTTGGTTATTTTCCCCCTGGGGGATTTTGAACCTCCACCAGGTGGGAAAAAAGTACTGCAGCTGGATAAGCGTTGGTGGTGCTGCCCGTGAAAGGGTTTTTAGACAAAAAAATTTTTTGTTTTGGGGTAACACGTTGTTCTTTTCCGTGACAATTTTAGACAACGGTGTGGCAAACCCGGAGGTGCGCGCGCGCATCGAAAAATTTCCCCTTACCCCCAAACCCCAAAAAGGAAAAGGAAAATTTGGGTATTGATAGCGCGGTATCCAACAAAAAAATGTGCACAAAACGGTAAAAAAGAACAATTTACAGGGAAAAACCACCCCAAAAAGGGGTTGAAAAACATGAGAATGCCCGAAAAGTACAGAGTGCTTTTTTTAAACTGACTCTATTCAGAGCCACCTGTAGCTTGATTTAACAATTGAAATTGTACCAACTTTGTTATACAGACTAAAACCTAAAAGCGGATTGTAAAAAATGGCCAAAATTAACGTTGTTGAACAAATGTGTACAACAACGTCGTTATGATTATGTCGTTATACAATCTAAAAATATTAAAAACAAAAAAAAAAATGTAAAAACCTTTTTTCCCAAAACAACAAAATAATTTATGTCGTTGTAGAATCTAAAAAACAAAAAAAAAAAAATTTAAAGATGAAAATTTTTTTGCGGTCATGTTTCGCCGCCCATCCTATAGTGGTTATGGCGCTGACGCGTGCCGGTCTGGGCTAAAAATCCCGGGGAAGGCATGGATGTTTTTATTGAATCCTTCCGATTTTAAATTTTTTTCCTTTGTAATGTGTGTTCATGCTACTTTGCCCCATGTGATGCTTTGTGGTACGGGGATTTCGCCCAAAATAAAAAAAAGTATCGGTTTTATGTATTACATTCAAGTGTTCACCGTCCCCCAAAAAATACACCGGCATTTCTGTCAACATTTTTCCCACACGCAAAATGTCACAAGAAATATTCCCCACTGTCTGTGATATGTTGTCCTTAAAGACACTTGTTTGCAACTCCACCAACATAAACTTTTTATTTTAGGTAATCTCTTTGTCAAAAGTCACATGGAGTTAGGTCAGGAGAACGAGGTACCATGAAATTGAAAACGCGACGATGACTCCCGCAGCACAACAGCCGTTCACAATACCGTGTGTGGTGGTACATTAACCCAAAAGTTTTATCGATTTAGATATTTTCTTTTTAAAGGGTTTGGAATGACAAAATTAGCACAAGGTCCCCTTTTTCAAACGATACACGATACTGGTCCTCCCTAACGGTCTCAAAAAAAAAAAAAAAAAAAATGAACAAAGAATGGTGGAAGGTACCCCAAAGGGTATTTTTTGGTGAAGAGGGGAGTTTCGCATATGCGAGGCTGTTTAGCGGCAACTCGTGTGTTTTTTTTGGGGGAAAAATTTTTTTGTTAACAGAATATCCAGAAAAAAATACCAACCTCCAAAAAGGGAAAACCACTGGAAGTCATCATCAACTTCCGTCTTGACCAGAAACGACAGATCAAATGTTTTTTAGTCGTTTCTCATAATCACTGAGTTTGAGTTCATTTAAGCAGCTGATTTTGTATGAATAATCGAGAACTCCCCAAAACTTTTTCCAAACATGGGTTCATATCGAATTTAAAAAGGGGGTTTTTTGATCCGTCGATGATTGTAGTTGCACCGTTATCAATTCTTCTAAAAGGTTTTGCATCCTTAGCCTGGGTGAATTTTCAGTGACCTTGTTTCCTCGAACTTCATAATCATTTTGTTCCATGCATGGAACAAAATGCTTTGGATACCACGGCCCATTGGATTGTGTGGTCCACCCTTCCTTTTTTCCTATTACCTGTAAAGACCATATCCCCCCACAAATTGAATTCGGGGGTCCCCCGATTCTCTTTGGGGACCTTTCCATACATTTTTCTGCGCCGGGATTTTTTGCCAATTTTAAAAAAGATGCATATCTACCAGCTCGGGAAAACGTTCCATACCCTCTGACTCAAATGACTGCGGTAAAGAGTCTGTTTTTTTTAAATGTTATGAACAACGCCACCTAGAGCTGAACGAAAAAAGCTTCCGATCATGGGTTGCTATTCAAATCTGAATCTTTGTGATGTCCCCTACCTCCCCTTAAAGTTTGTCCCTATAGTCCCGGGAAACCCTGTACAAATTATATTTCTATGTATCTCACATTGCGTTATCCGAAATGAAAATTATAAGTGCTATAATATCTCTCTTTGATGGCGTAAATTTAGCTGATCCCTTTTTTCTAATATAAACTGTTTTCTTGCTTGCTTCAGAGAGGAACCCTTTTTACGGAATTAGAATTTGCGGTTCACTTCAATTTTCGATCTATTCGCAATGAATAACATCGAATCATATATGTAGTGTCGCTAGGGAGAGAATAGATAGAATAGAATAGTCATGATGTTTATAAATGTAACAATCATGTAATAAAAATTACCGAAGGACTGACGTTTTATACTGAAAAAAAAAATGGATCCCCCCAACTGAAATATCTGTGCGATATTAAAATAGCTATCTTTAGTTGCAAAAATTTTTTAGAGTTACAACACACACACATAATAAAACTGTTTACAAGAATAGGTTATTAAAAATAGTTAAACTCAGTTTGTATATCCTTGAATGAATATACGAGGTGTGGCACAAAGAAAAAACAAAACTAGTCCCGTAAATCATTGTACTTACAGAATCAGTTCTCCGGGACAATATCACCTTCAAAATAGTTCCCTTCAGCATTCACACACTTCTGTATTCGGTGCTGCCGTTGCTGGTAACAGTCCTGGAACGAGGTTTTTGGAAGTCCCTTTAAGAGATTTTTCGTTTTTGCCTGAACCTCCTCAATTGAGGCATAAAGGTTTTTTTTTCCAGCAAGATTTAACAGCAGAAAATAAAAAAAAAGTCTTATGGGGTCAAATCCGGTGAATAAGGAGAATGCCCCATCACAGTGATGTTTTTGCTGGTCAGAAATTGCTTGATAGGTAAGAGCCATGTGAGCGGATGTATTGTCTTGGTGTAACAACCATCCGTCACTCCTCAATTCTGGCATTTTTTTCCTAATTTTTCAAGAAGTCATTTTAGTATTTCAGTGTAGTAGTGTCAACAAGTAATATAAAAAAAAATTTTTTAAGTCAATTCCTACTTAGATTAACAAAGAAAATTTTTATTTTAGCTACTTTTTATTAAATAGTTACAATTAATATAAATATGTATATACATAGGACAGAATCACAACATTAAGTGGTCATTAATAATAATTAATTATCAATTAAGTATCGTATTGTCATCCAAAACAATCGTTTATATAAATTTCAATTGAACTGAATACTTTAACACGTGAGAAAAAAAAACCTTTTCAAGTTTTGACACATGTCACCAAAATGGTCGCTAAGTCGCCAGAAATAGTACCAATGTGGCTGTATTTGTAATTCTTTAAATAATTAGTTTTAATCAATTAAAATTTTATTAAATTCTGCATTGTTATCCAAAATAATCATGTAAATAAAATTTCAGCTTAATTGAGCTCTTTAAAATGTATTTTATTAACGATTGAAAATTCCACCAAGATAAATAAATAAATATATAGAGATGTGCTAATAGTAGAAATTGAAAAAAAAAAAAAAAAAAAAAAGAATTTTCTTTGTTTTTCTTACATTTTTTCAACTAATAATTAAATAAAGCAAATGTTTTTTGTTCGCAATTTCATGTAGATTTTAGATCAGTTTATTAATATTAAATATGTTCACAAACTCGGAAGTTATCAAAAACCGCGACTAGTATGTAACACAAGTAGTCTGTAGGATTGAGATGAATTACAATTAACCAATATATTAAATAAAATCTTATGTTGGCGAATCAACTTTCCTGGATTTTTCACTGAAATTTAATGCAGTGTTTTGTTTCTCGGTAAATCGTTTGCGTCATTAGCTCCAAATACAGTTTAAATTCTAAATAATATTAAAAAAATTTAGTCAATTCTACTTAGATCAACAAAGAAAATTTTATTTTAGGGTACTTTTTATTTAATAGTTACAATTAATATAAATGTTAAAATACATATGACAGAATCATAACATTAAGTGGTAATTAATTTTAATTATCATTAAAGTATCGTATTGTCCTTTTTAAATTTTAGTCCAACTGAATCCTTTAACACGTGAGAAAAAAACCTTTCAAGTTTTGACACAAGTCGCCAATGTGGCTGTATTTGTAATTCTTTAAATAATTAGTTTCAATCAATTAATTTTTATTAATTATAACTAAATTATTGTATTGTCATCCAAAATGATCCTGTATATAAAATTTCAGCTGAATTGAGCTCTTTAAAATGTATTTCATTAACGATTGAAATTTTCCACCAAGATAAATAAATAAATATACAATTATATAAATAAATAAATATATAGACAGTGGGGAGCAATAGTAGGAATTGAAGAATTAAGGTCGACCATTGATGGGGGAAAAA
>BMAV01025785.1:0-146959 GCA_019973955.1 Trichonephila inaurata madagascariensis
ATACTTTTAAACTTTTATTATAATAAAAAATTATATTCTTCATATGTACTAACAACTAGTGATTATTCCATTATTTACTCTGTACCAGGTTCTACAAAATATTTTCATACTCGTTAGCACAATGTTTTGCAAAACTAAATAGTTTTCTGATGGAAAATGTACCTTTTTTCATTTGTTGAAAAGAAACACCTATTATGAAGGAGAGGGAACAACTTATCGATGCAACAGCATTTGACGTTAAAATCTGAATTTCAGATAGAACAGCTCCTAAATTTTATGCTGAAATTCATGCAAAATACACAGGATTTCTCACACAGCTATAAACATTTAAAGCCATGAGAACATTACATTTAAGTGAAAAACAGTTCTCACAATGTGAGTGGCTACAAAAATAAAATATATAAAACCAATTAAACGCAGAATTGGAAAGGCGACTGCAAATAATTTTACCCTTAACTTCGCACTGTTGCATTTCTGCAACATGTGATTTATTTTAATTTAACACACTCAATATTTTTTAATTACCTACAAATCACTTATCTGAGAAGAAAAATATTACTGCAACGAGATACATGCTAATTCTGACACTAGAAGAAAGTACATTTTTTCCAGAAATCACTACAATTATAAAAATCTCTGATGCCTCAAGAACTGTGTTTTGGCTGTAAAAAGAATCCATTATATTTTATGCTTCCTCTTGTTTATTGACGAAATAAATTACCAGGTAAGAAATTTAAATATTTTATGATGATAATAAAATCCTCATATAAAAAAAGTTTTGTAATTTACAGCGCTAATGCGCAATGTTGCACTTCTGCAAAAAACAAAAAAAAATGACTGAAATTCAATTTAAAACTGCTTAATTTTTTTTCATATTTTTCCCTTTTATTATTACTTGAGAACTAGTTGATATAATTTTTTCACATAGAAACTTAAAAAATTGCGAAGTTAAGGGTTAATAGACCTAGATTTCGACAGTTTACTTAAAAAAATGCAAGCCAGTGGCGCACACAAGGGGGGTGTCCTAGGGGTCCGGACACCCCCCATAGCCCTTGATTTTATTTTCAATTGGTTATAATCCTATGTATGTATTACGTAAAATTTAATTATTTATTTGTTATTAATTAATGCTAATTATTTATTCAATACTTAATTTTGTATTGTTTTGGTTCCTGATAATCGATAAAATCAAAAGAATATGTTGGGCGGCGTATCGAAGCATAATACCAAAATGGTGGACTTTCGACCCTGGAACCCCCTTTGAAAATTTTTTTGTGTGCGCTATTGATGCAAGCATATATCCTAGGTATTAAATATAAAGCAAGGAGAGCTAAAGCTTGATCCCAAATTAATATTATTAATATGGGAAAAGAGGACAACAACCTTAGTATGATATGAATGATTTATTACCAAAAGGAAGGATAAAGATATGTTAAACATAAAAGGAGAACGTTTTTCTCCTAGTAGTCGGTCTAAGTCATTTTCTGTGTAGTCCTCTTGTCGGGCACTATTGGCGGGGTGTGACGTCAGTGTGGATAGTTCCACTCGAAGTAACAGGGGGAGGGGAAGTGACAGTGCACATATCTAATCCTACATTAATGAAAAATTATATTTAAATTAGATTAAGATTTGTTAAATTTTAAATGCAATACTTTTTCTTAATTGTCTTTTTAATAAAGTACCTATAACATATTGATCTACTTTAAATATATTTTTATAAGTGTGTGAAGGGGGTCGGAAATGGGGTTCCACGAAAACACCTTAGAGTTCCAGGGGTTCCGTGAGTCGAAAAAGTTTGAACATCACTGGGGTAAGCCAATCATGCATTAGGAACGTTGAATATTAACATCACCCTATTCAGCTACACGAGGGATTTTGGCGACGAACTTCATAATATTGAACCATGGTCAAGTGACTAGGACGACACCTGAGCTGGCACCCTCTCTCCTAACTTCCACACCACATTAACAGGAGGACGTTTGAGTCTGGCCATTTTTAACGTGCTTCGTTCCCCTCTGTACGGCGGGTTTTCAGTGGTACAAGACTCGAACTCATGACACACGAGCCACGAGTCCATTACCTTGACCACTAGGCTACCACGGCCACTTTCTAAAACACTATTTAGTTTCCGGATACGACCCGTAGGAAAAGGAAAGTCTGTTCTGTTGTCTGTTTCAAAGGAAATTCTGTTGAAATCCAATACGATTTTTCGAATGTCAAGCAGTAATTCTACAGGAAAATGCAGCAGGATCAACACACATAATGTTTTGGATAAAAGTTTTATAATCTTCGCGAGAAACACGCACATATATTAGGTTGGTGTATAGGAAATGTCGGATATTCTTTGCACGTGAATTTTTGTCTCCCTTGTTTTGTTTTTTGTTTTGGCATAACCTCGTTCACAGGCAAACTCTCCATTGTTAGAGTTACATTTAGACAAAGAAGATTTTTCTCGAAAGTGTTCCATTTTGTTATTTGTTTTGAATTTCCTATGGATAAGAATTCAATAGATATTCGTGTAATTTTTGTTGAATATAAACTTGGTAATGCTGCAAACGCTGCACACAATTTAAACCAGGTGTTGAGACTAGAACTGGGAAGACTAGAATTGGGGAATGATGAATGGCTGTTGAACTAAGACAATGCACCCACTCACGTGCCCTATCTGTCAAGCAGTTTCTAAACAGCAAAAAAATTACTGGAATGGAGCATCCTCCTTATTCACCTGATTTGGCCCCATGCGACTTTTTTTTTTATTTCCTACAGTTAAATCTTGCTTAAAATGAATCCATTTTACCTCAGTTGAAGAGGTTAAGGCAAAAACGGAAAATCTCCTAAAGGTACTTCCAAAAACCTCGTTCCAGAAGTGTTACTAGCAATGGCAGCACCGAATTCAGAAGTGCGTGAATGCTGAAGGGAACTACTCTTTAAAGGTGATACTGTCACAGAGAACTGATTCTGTAAGTACAATGATTTATTGGACCAGTCTCGTTTGTGTGTGTGTGTGTCATACCTTGCATGTGAAAAATAATGCTCAGAAAGGCATAAGAGGAAATGAATGCATTTGTATCTATTATACTGCTTGCACATTAATGAAGTGCATGAAAAATTGAAAATTATACACCCATCACTGGTCAATCGGCACGGCCCAACACTTCTCTACGACAACGCTCGGCCGCATACGTCGTACAAAACAATAGCGACATTAAATGCATTACAATATGAAATTTTGCGGAACCCAGTTTATTCACTGTATCTTTCGCCAAAAGACATTCAATTTTTAAACATTTAGAACAGTTTTTACAGTCTAAACCAGCGGTACTCAACCTTTTTTTCAGCCGGGCCACACACACATGACAACTATTTCACATGGCAACTATTTCTCGCGGGCCACAACATGAGGAGTAATGGGGACGAGATAAAATGCAGAAATTGATCAAAATATTAATAGTTTTCGATTTTATTTTAAAATTGAACTCCATCAAACTCAACTCACAGGAAAAAAAAGGGTTTAATGCATTTTTTACCCTGTTATGGGGTAATTTTGATTTTTCACAATGATCCCAAGCCCCCACCCCCAAATATTTTGTTGCTAATAAAAAGGAGACATTGAAAGATTTGTGCTTAGTGATACAGTGATGAGTAAAATTATATATTTTAAATCTAGAGCATTTTCATGACAAATTAAACAAGTAGTTGATCCATGTTTGTTTTTTCTACGAAACAGACAAGACTCCAATCGTCTTGAAATAACAAATATTCTTTAGATATTTTTTGCTTGGAAGGCATGAGGGTTAAAAAATTAGTTTCACCCATAAAATAATCGCTATTCCACTGTTATTTGTTAACACTAACCGTTACAATTTCAAAAGAAAAAAAGTTATCCAGCAATTCCTACTAAACCATATCGATAGTAAAATTGTTATATAGAATTGCTTGATAGAATTTCTCACTAAATTTTTAATACAATGTTCTTAAATAATTGAACTTGTTAGTGAAACGGAGCATGACCGGGCCGCAGGTTGAGTATCGCTGGTCTAAACAGTATGAAAATGAAGAACAGTCCGAAAAATTTTATATCACAGTTTATTGATTCTAAAGATCAGAATTTTTCTGAAGACATGCATCTATGCCTTAAAACCTCGTTGGGAAATGTGTATAGTAGCAAATGGAGCCTATTTTGATTAAATAAACAGCTTTTGAAAAAAGATATAAAGATATTCAGTTTTATATATTCACTTGAAAACCCGCCATTTGGTATACCCACTAACCTGATACATAAAAAGAAGGTAAATTTACCCGAGAGATTCAAAGAGAGCATAACTTTCCATTTATAAGTAAAAGAGAAACAATTTAATGTGCACTTTCAAAAAGAATATTACGTGTGCATATATGGGATGCATTTTTTAAAATAAACACAATCAAGTGTAGCTGGTTTTCTTCATTAAAACAAATAATAAGCTGTTTTTCATCTTAATAATTATGCATTCTTTTCAAATCAGAAAGTAGTGTACTGGACTAACATAAATATTTTAAGATTGAAAACAATAGTTGTGTACAAAATTCCCCAATTTGCGCCATTTGATTTTTCGTTACCAAATGTACGCTCTTCGCCATTTTTTTTTAATGGGCGCTTCGATTTCATTGTGTTTTGCCTCCGTAGGAATACATCCAGACCAAAATATGCATTCTTTTCATCCTATTTTCTTTAAAAAAAAAATTTTATCGAAAAATATTGCGCCATATCTATTGTTTATTATCACTTATAACATACATAATGGAAGAGTGCGCTCAGTATTCCACAGAAAGACAAAAGGCGCCGAAATTAAAATCATTCGACCATAACACACCATTTTTTCCCCCTCTCTTCATACAAAATTTTTTCCAAAATATGATTCGAAAGATATATTAAAATAAAATAAAAGCGATGAGAATAGAAAGGAATTTGGATAGCAAATAATATACAGCAGTTTTTTAGATCTATGTATATATAGTTTTGTGAATATAGCAGTTTTGAGGCGACAAAAGCGCACGAATTCCACGAAACAAATTTCATTTATGGAAGCAATTTTGACGATTATTTGTTTTCTCGGAGCCGAATTGTAACTGAAGACAATATAATTCGAAGAAAAAAAGTAGATGGTCAATCGGGTCCTTTGTGCTTGCACTCAGGTGTTATTAGTGTGTGTGAGAGACAGTAAACTGCCCATATAAGTGCGTGTAAGAGGGTAGTACTCCAACTTTTGTCATTTTTCATATATTCGAATACTGGTTTACCAACCATTAGGAGTTCGCCAGACAGTTTCAACATGAAACATAAGCATAGAATACCAATGCGGTAAAATGAGTAACTGTTTCATGTAAAACTATTATTAAATATAAAAAAATTTTACTTTTTAAAAAATTTGAATTTTTTTAAGTTTTATATTTACGTTTTTAATTAATTAAAATTTTAAAAACAACAAATTTTTTTCACAAATCAAGTATTTTTAAGCCGTAAAAAAAAGATGCATCGTCTTAGATGAAATGTGTAAGAGAATTTTGAAAAATAACTCAAGAAGGTTTTGAATTGCACAAGATTTTTAAGAAAAATGTTAAGACACACTGTTGTAGTCAGCCCTGAAGGAGGGATCCTGTGTTAAAATTCATCGAGGAGGTGCATTTTTTTATGAAAAATACCGTATTTATTTCTATCTAAACTGCCATCAATATTAAGCCCCACCCTAAATTCTCAAAACGTTTTTGTGAAAAATAAAAAAAAAAAAATATGTAAAATGGTTTATCGATATCCAATATTTACAAAATTAAAAAAAAAATTTAATGAGATCTAATAAAAAGTTAATTATTAATTTATTTTTAACAGTATTAAAGACTTTTAATACATACATGGTCCTGTCATTGCTCTAAACACCAGAATATCATATTCAATTTCCTCCATGCAACGAATTTTTTCTGATTCTAAGCCGCAGCATTAACATTGGAAGAATGTGCGGCTTAGATTCAAACGAATATGCCAAATAAAAATTATCGCAATAAAACTGATTTGAAAGTGTCAAAAATACTACACATGTTGGGGCCCCGGTAGCTTGGGCGGTCTGTGTCATCAATACGGCTGATACGGCAGTAACTGCACCCCTGTTAAAACAGCCATTTTTATATCATACATCTTAACATATCATCGGTTAAGGGAAACATTTCTCATTTTAAAATTGCTGATTGTTGTTTTAATTATAAACCTATCTTCATTTTTTGTGCAGAATGTCAAAATAGAACGTGTGCCGAACGCAATTACGTAAACAGGGCAGTTTAGAAAGAAAAAAAGTAACGTAAAAAGGAATTTTTTTAAGTCAATTCCTATTGAGATCAACAAAGAAAATTTTTATTTTAGCTTCTTTTTATTAAATAGTTACAATTAATATAAATATGTATATAGATATTACAGAATCATAACATTAAGTGGTAATTAATTTTTATTAGTTATCAGTAAAGTATTGTATTATGTGCTATCCGAAACAATCGTGTATGTAAAATTTCAGTTCAACTGAATGCTTTAAAACGTAAGAAAAAAAATCTTTTATAAAGTTTTGACCCAAGTCCCTAAAAATGAAACCAACGTGGCTGTATCTGTAATTCTTTAAATAATTAGCTTCATTCAATTAATTTTAATTAATCATATCGTATTTTTACCCAAAACAATAGTGTATAGAAAATTTCAGCTCAAATGAGTGCTTTAAAATGTGAGGAAAAAACCTTTACAAGTTTTGACACAAGTCGCCGAAAGGGTCATTAAGTCACCAAAGTTTATGCCAACGTGGCTGTATTTGTAATTCTTTAAATAATTAGTTTTAATCAATTAATTTTTATTAATTATAATTAAATTACTGTATTGTCATCCAAAACAATCATGTATGTAAAATTTCAGCTCAATGGAGCGCTTTAAATGTATTTTATAAACGATTGAAAATTCCACCAAGATAAATAAATATATAGAGAGTGTGAGCTAATAGTAGGAATTGAAAAAACTGTCAAATTTATATTGATTCCAATGATATAATATTCGCAGGATGTGTATTTTGTTGTTAATACAGTTTATTGTGTCGTGTAGTAATATATTGCTGTGTTTTCTCACATATTTTTTGATATTTGGTATAATTTTATGCAATAATAAAGTGTATTTGAGTAAAAGAAAACAAATGTGTGACAAAACTACACATTGAGCCAAAAAAAACTGCCCATTTCTATGTACTTTTCTTATGATTTTCATTCATTTTACGTCTAAACAAACTAAAATAAACAGTTACATGCTAGTATTTATTCTTAGCAACCTTTATGATCTTGCAAGGATTAAAGTATTTTTTCGTAATTTGGACGACTATTTTCTATATTTTGGGTGTACTTAACAAAAAAGAAAAAATCGGCATGAAAAAATTTTGAAAACAATTTTTATTTTGTCTTCAATGAACATTTTTACATTCATTTAATTTCCTAAACTACGTATTCGCATTCATCAGCAAAATATATAAATGAAATTTGAGTCCAACGTGTTCAATGTTTTTCAAACGAAATCTGGCAACGCTTTTCTTAAAAATTGCAGATTCTATTGAAATTTTTAAATAGACATTGAAACAATTAATTACTGATTATTTTAACAATTTGAAAATTCAAAAGGTATAGATATCAACCCAAATAAGGCTGGCCTCAGAAAGCCCATCCCGTATCACACTTCGGATCGAATACGGTCTTAAAAAATTCTTAGGAATGGAGCAAGTGGATTACTGAGACACGAGCTTACTTTGAGTCTAGTTAAAGGTCTTTAAAAGAATAACTTATGCATATAAACCAAATCCAATATTCCTTTTATTAGTCACCAATGCAATAATGTACAATAAAATATGTAACATTGTTCTGTGGTGGATCAACTTTCAAATGTACGAAAGGTCCACGTAGTTCACAGGCAGTTTCTTTCGGTGTAAATCGTAACTTATTCTAGAACTATCCAGATTTAATGAACAGGAAACCAATCCACAATCATACACGTAAAATCCACAAAAGTACAAATTCACACAGCAATACAAATGCGTATTCACTGTATCGCATTACGTTAATGAAAACGTACTACGTTAAGACCGTGAAGAACCTTTTCTAAGGCTTTCTCTTCAAACATTCAACCTAGAGGCAACTAGATTTTTCTAGAAAAATCTATTTTTGTCGACAATTTTTGTTCCAAACAGTCTAAAAAATGTGAAAGGTACCGTATAGAAATACAAATTAAAACTGTTATTAAGCATGGAATTTAATTAAATTAGTATTATTTAATCTTAGTGCCATATTCTTTCCATGTGATTTCTCCACCTCATAGATAAAGGGTACTCAACCTTTTTTTCTGCTGGGCCGCATACATATGTCAGCTATTTCACGCGGGCCGCAACATGAGTCTAAATGGGAGAGGGGGAGGGAGAAATACTTTTAGACCAAGATAACGTTGAAAATTTAAAATATGGAAAATTGATCAAAATATTATAACGCTTGTTTTGCATTTAAAAACTATTATTTTTTATATTTTATATTTTTGTTGCTAACACTAAATTAGAAGCATTTAATAAACACCCCTTCACAATTTCTGAATCAGTAAACGGTTTCATATGATTACCAATAATATAACAAACTTCATAAAATGTCTGTTACCATTGTGACATTAAAACTTACAAAACACTTTGTTGCTGTTGCAAGGATTATTCAAGAAAGCCTATTTATCCCCTCTTGAAAGAGATCTTCGAGGAAAAGTGTCATTGATTGATTCCTGTTTATTAAAAGATTTTAAATACAGCACTTTCTTGACAAATCAAACAATTACTAATCCATGTTTGTTTTCACTACAAAATAGTCAATCTCCCAATCGTCTTGAAACGATTTATTTTTTCGAATATTTTTCGGTTGCAAGATATGAAAGATAGTTAAAAATTAGTACTATCCATAAAATTGTCGCTACTCCACTGTTGTATGTATCACTAACCGTAACTGTTCCAAATAGACAAAGAATATTAATTGGTACCCTTACGACATCGACAGCAAAAAGCAAAACTGATATATTTGATTTCTTGACAAAAAATTTCCCACCAAATTTTTAATACAATGTTTTTAAATAAGTAAATTTCTCAGAGAGCAATGGACCATGACCGGGCCACTTAAAAAGTCTCGGTGGGCCGCAGGTTGAGTATCGCTGTCATAGATGTTTAAGAGAGTTTTTGAAATTATCTCCCCTTGTGTGAATTCCATAATATTAGTACCATCAAAAGGATAACTCGTTGTTATATAAAGGGAAACTGCGTAAAACTTGAAATCCTTGGTATATAATAAATTATTAGGGAATAAAAAACTCAAAATTATGTATAAATAGACTCTCGCTCTCTATATATTGTACATGAGATCTAACAAGCTGATTATTATTCTAAATTTAATCCACAAAATGAATAACGTGTGTTATCAATTATGCGTACTAGTTAATTGTACAAAATGATTTTTCATCCCAAAATAACATTTTCAGTGAATTATTGTGATTTATTATATAACATCTGCAAGTAAAATATGGAAATTAATACATTTTATAAAATCAACACAATTCAAGATATAAAGTAGAGAGAGATAATGAATAATTATATAATGATTATATCCCATCAAATCTACTTTAAGGACCACTATCATTTATTCAATGAAGAATATCATGAAATTCTGGCTACGCTTGTAAACAGGAATTAAATAACCAATAATAATAACAATCAATAATAATAATAACTAAATATCGATAGATAAATTATGACGCGTTAAATTATTAATCATCAAAATCATTACATCAATTATTATAACTTATTTATTCGAAATGAATATCAAACCACATCCATGGCCAGAAATTAAATCAAGCAGTAAGTATCTACATATATAAAATAAGCATATTTATAATGAGAACATCATTGTAATTTTATCAGATGAATTATTTTATTATTATTCGATACTTAAGAGGTCATAAAATAAAATTCTGTCTACAATTCTTTCTAAAAGTGAAAAATTATTAATGTTTTTGTACAAATAAAATTATATCATTATAATAATCATGACAGCAGTATTCGAATGGTCATTTTTGCGAATTCGTAGCCTATGTTTTATATGTCAAATTGGGGTTCAAGTCCTGTTGCCTTTAAAGATTCACTGTGTAGAGGAGCTTTGCATACAAAATCAGACAAGGGTCAAAGACCTGATGATGGCAGGCATGTTGTGGAAGTTTGGAGAGTGTTCAAGGGTCACTTGACCGTCGTTCAATATTTCAAAATCTGTCGCCATTACTCATAGTGCTCTTTTTAGAGTGTGATTTTAATAACCATTCAATATATAATAATAATCGTAAACAGTAGAGCACACAGGAACTTTTCAAGGGGGAGGGGGTCCAGTGTCGAAAGTCCACCATTCTAGTATCATGCTCCTTTTGATTTTGTCGATTTTCGGAAACAAAAAAACAGTAAAAAACTAATTATTGAATAAATAATTAGCATTAATTAATAAAATTAATTATTAATAACAAATTAAATTTTACGTACTATATACTTCAAATTTAAAACCCAAACGGAAAAAAAAATTTTAGGGTTTGGGGGGCTCCGAACCTTTGGACTCCCTTTTGACCCTGATCTTTAATCCCCATGGGTAATAAGAAATTAAATTAAGTCTAAAAAAGATTTTTGCATGACTTAAAAAATCGAGGGCGCCATTATTTGAATACATAATTTTTCTTGGGATTTTAAAAGAGGTGTGCATTAAAAAAAACGCCTGATATGATGAATTTTTTCGTTTTTTGTTTTTTAAAATTTCCCTTCCAAAAGGTTTTTCAAAAATACCCCTTTGGGGGTGATGGCCTAGAGAGGTTCCCAGAATATTGAAAAGTCGAAAACAAAAGATTATTTTTTAAAAAAATTCAATTTACTAAAAGTAAACGAACAACATAAATACATATTAACACAATAAAAAATTAAATGAGTTTACATTGATATAATACACTTTAAATGTATCAGTACACCAATGTTTTTTTAAAATTAAAACAATAAAATTTTTAAAAAAAGTTTAATTTTTCCCCATTGGACCTACTTGTGATACATAAATTATATAAAAAAGAAAATTATTTTATAATTTTTAGTTTTATAATTAAACCTTAACTGCCGATTAAAAAATACCGGGCGTTCCTAAAACCCTTTTTAATATGATGGATATGTCAGATTTTCTTGGCAAAATGCTGTCCAGGGGGGGAGGGGTTTAGAATCCTGGGGGTGAGTCCGCTTTCCAACCATAAGGTTTTACATCATCCCCCAAAACCAATTTATATCTTTAAAAATGGCACCATAGGGTTAAATAGGGGTTGATATTTTTTGTGTAACAAAACCAAGGAAAAAAATTTACACGTAAAAAAAAAACCGCCAATTTTTTAATTTTTTGTTTAAATTTGTTTGAATAAAAAATTTTTTTTTTTCATTGACTTTTTTTTGTATTACTCTTATTTCTACGTTTTAAAAAATTTTCCCCTTTTTTAAATAAACACTTTTAACCTTTAATATTATTTCATCATTTCAAAAACATGTCAAGGTTTGCAAACCTTTTCTTTATCAGGGGAAAAACCCGCGACGTCATTTTAAATTCCCCCCAATCGATCATTCCTTAGGGTTTTGAAACCCCAATTCTTCATTTTCCTAATATTTTTTTTTTGTGTAACTGTATTTTCCCCAAGATAAGTCTTAAAAAAAAGGTTTAAATTATTAAATAAAAAAAAACTAAAAATTAAAAAAAAAACCCAAAAGCAGGGGCCGCTGTAAAATTATCAAATTTTTCCCGGGAGCGCGAAAAAAATTTGAGGAACACGGGTTGGCGGGGATTTTTTGGCTCAGGGAAACCCCCTTAAACTATAAGGCGGGTTTTTTCCCAAACCAATACTTGCCCCCAATATTCAACCAAATTTTCCCCCTCCAAAATAAAAAGTTTAATTTCTACGATACGATATTTTGACGCAAAGCTACAACACGTTTTTTTTAAACCCCTCTGAATTTTATCTGGTATATATACGTCTGGCCCAACAGGTTTAAAACCCCCGGACTATAATTTTTCAAAAAAATTTTTTTTTTCGTTCACTGCTATCAAAAAATTTTCCGATCCCTTTTGGAATAAAACAAAAAGCCCTTTTGGCAGTGTGCGAAATTTACTTTTTTTCAATTTTCTAAATTTTTTTTCTTCAATACCTGACTGTTCATTTCATGATTTCACTGAAACAGTTCAGGGGTTTTAAAAATGACTTACTTTCATCGGAAAAACCCAAAGGACGTTATTTAACATCTCCCGAAAAAATTTTCATATGCCTTAGGAATTTCTTTTAAATTCCTTTTCTTTTCCCCCCGGAAAATATAAAGTGATTTCCTGGGGAAAATCCACGATCCGGAAAAAACACCACAGTAAATAAAAAAAATAATTTAAAGTCCCCTTGGCCCGGTTCCATTTAATCTACGAACGGGTACCGGTCTCCCCGGGGGGGCCAATCCCTTTTGACCAGAGGCTTTAACAAGTTCCCTGAAACTTTAAAAGGGGTTCCACAAATGACCACTATTTCCTTGATCAAAACGCCAAAATTTTAGAAAAATTTAATTTTTATGAAAGATAAAATTCTTAAACGCAGTTTACTCGTAAAAATAAATACAAATATTTATTTAAAGTGTAAAATAAAATCCTAAAGTTCGTTAAAGTCGCTTGCCTTAAGGTATCCGAACACGTTGAAAATGACTAAATTTGGTCAATGCATATATTTTTGTTTTTTATTTTGTTGAATAGGGCTATCTTTTGGCTTTACAAAACGTACTTTGTTTTGTTTCTACGCTACCAAGAGACCAAGTTACAGTCTATATTTTAAAGTTAGAAAAACCAGAAGAGTAGGTCTTTGTGATCTACCAGAAGTGGGCATTTACATTGCGCAAAATCTATCATGGCGAGTCTGATAACTCAAAATGTTACAAAAATGTATTTCTATAAAAATTTTTGAACCTGATACTTATGTTATCTTACAGAGAATGTATTAAAATATTTCTTATTGTGTGTATGAATACTTTTTGAATTACGGCTTGTTCTTTAAATAATGATCTCATAAAGAATGTAGCACTTCTTTTAATGTTTACGCAATCAGCTCTAAAGTATACAAACTTTAATAAAACATTAAAATTTTAGTACTTTTTCTAGATATAAATCTCTTTCTAATTTATTTTAGTAATACTTTTACTTATATAAGTTTATTATTTTTTTCTCTAATTACTTTGAAGTTTTTCAAAAAAATATTGTTAAAATTTCACTTGTAATTGTGATTTTTTCTAAAATTTAGGTAATTTATGTTAAATATTGTTAGTTAAATATTAGTATTTATAATGTTTAAATAGGCTATTTTGTTAAAAAGTACTCTGAACGCGTTCGGATACCGCATGAATGGATAAATCCGAAGGCTTGCCAATGAAGGAGAAGAGGCAACTTACCGACATACCAACAGATTCGTCATTAAAGTCTAAGTTTAAACAGGAACAGATCCTAAATTTTGGGCTACAAAGTTCCTGAATACGCAGAGTGAGTGAGTGTATATTTACGTCGCTCTATAAAGCTACACGAGGGCTATTGGCGACAAACCTCATAATATTGAACCACTGTCAAGTGAGCTAGCACCCCCTTACCTAAATTCCACACCACACCAAAGAGAGGACGTTTGTGAGCCTCGACAAATTTAACATGCATCGGTCTTCTCTACAGGGTGGAACTTCAGCGGCATAAAGCTCGAACTCATAACATCCCAGACACGAATCCAAAATCTTGACCACGATGCTACCGCTGCCGCAGGAAACTCAGAAGTATCTCACACAATTATATAAACATTTCAATGCCATTCTGAACAATATATTTCAGTTAAAAATATTTCTCAACGTAGGTGGTAACAAAAAATAAAATATAGGAGCAATTTGATGCAGAATATGATAAGCGACTGCAGATAGTTTCATATAGCTATATTTCCATAGTTTTTGTAAGAAAATGAAATTACAATCCCCAGCTTTTAAATATAATTAAATAGTAGATGACACCTGGAGTACGAATTAATGAGTAAATTACATTAATGCAGGGAGTCCGGGCTTAAAGTATCCAAAAGTTAATGCTTATTATTACGGAACTACCCATCAGAATGTAATAAACAGCTCATCTGTGGATTAGAAAATCCTTCCGAGATTTTTTGGGTGTAGTCGACCGGCCACACATGCGCGCATTATTCGGCAATCGCAGATGATACACTTGTTACACTGACTTCATTAGTAAAGATGTGGATGCTACAGCAAAAGGTACAGGGCGTACTTTGGTTAACGGAATTTAAATCAGTCACGCGTGTACAGCGACGTGTTCAAACAGAAATGAATGTCGATCCTCCAGCATCAAAATCTATCCACCAATGGGAAAGAATTTTAAAGGAGACGGGAACTTTGGTATCTGAAACTGGCACGTATCCTAAAGTTTTCGTGATAGAAGACTGTTGATCGTGTGCGTAAATCATTTTGTATGAGTCCTGATAAGTTTATTATAGGCAAGCCAGTAACGATATTTCATTCTATTCAAACACGTCGCTGTATACGCGTAACTGATTTAAATTTCGTTAATCAAAGTGCGCACAGCACCTTTTGCTGGGGCGCCCACATCTTTACTAATGAAGTCAGTGCAACAAGTCTATCGTCTGAGATTGCCGAATAATGCGCGCACGTGCGGCCGATCGGACTAGACACAAAAATCTCGGAAGGTTTTCCAATCCACGGATGAACAGTTTATTACATTCTGATGGGTAGTTCCGTAATAATAAGCCACAACTTTTGGATACTTAAGCCAGGACACCCTGCATTATGATAAAATGTTTAATAAAAAAACCCAGTATTTTTTAATTGTTTTTATTTACACATTTAAAACCTGTTGATCTACTTGAAATATTATTTTAAGGAGTGTTGGAAACCTAAAATCTTAATATGACAATTCTGAGATTTTTACATTTTCAAATTGTATAGATTTTAACCTTTTTAAGAATACCTTACTTTAACCTTTAATTACCCTTAAAACCTATTTTTAATAATCATTGAAACTGGACCACGCCCATTTAAATGCCGACAAATGTAAACGAAAGTATTTTCTTTTTGCTTAAAAGTTGAATGAATGTGGAAATCAAAACATTTAACCCAGAATTGCTAAAAAGTGTTTACATGGAGGTACACAAAATCCCAATGAAAGTGTAAACAACGTAATATGGTCTCGCGTCCTGAAGAAAATATTTGCACAAATAGAAGTATTATCATTAGGTACATAGGATGCAATTTCATCATTTAATGTGGGAAATGTATCAAAATCAGAAATTTTGAGAAAACTTCATTTTGAGCTTGGTGATTACACGGTACAGACAGTGGAGTGCCTCGACAAACAGAGGCAGTTAAAGGCTAAATACTCATGTTTACAAAAAAACAAAGGAAGTTAGGCAAGAAAAAAAGACTTAAAAAGAAGAAAGAGGATGATGAGTTTTAAAAAATGGAGATCATTGGAAGTATGGGAAGGAATATTTTAATAAAAAAGTAATTAAACACTAAAGTTCATTTATCTCAAAATGTAAATTTTTGATGTTCGATGTACCTTTTCTGGGGAAAACAATGTTAGCAGGTATGTAAAATTTTTATGACATATTTATAACGATGGCTAATATATACTGAAATGAGTTTTTATAAAAAAACTCAAAAATTTAATTTTTACAAATTTTTTTATGTGAAAAATGTGTTAAATTTCACTATGTTTGATAAAATATTTTATTAATTATGGAAAAATTCAAAATTAGCTAAAAGCTCAATTCAGTATATAATAAGAAATGAGTAAAATTGTATGAAAAAATTTCAAGCATGTACATATAACAGATTTTGAGAAAAGATACATCGAAAACAGCCAATTTAACATTGTCGGAAAAAAAAGAGGTTTCCTACTCCCCTTAAGATATATTCTTCTAAGGCTCAGATGGGGTCTTCCGGAAATACCTTACAGTTTCAAGGGTTCCGTGAGTTGGCAAAGTTCGAAGACTACTACTCTAGCCTGTGTGAAGTTAAATTAACTAAATATCAGAAATTGAATCCTGAATTGAACAATTATTATTATGATCCCAGTAATCATCTTTTTTGATATAATTGGACATTCCTTAAAATAAATTTAAGCCAGGTCGACTTCGAAAAGCTCCAGTAACCTTAAAGGATTCATTGCCCGAAAGCTGAAATCTTCCAATGACTGGTTACGATGATGCGGTTGCATTTGATAGCTCTAACGATCCTCCCTTAAGAATCTTGTTCCAAAATTAAATAAAATTCATTCTGAAACATTGGTATGAACTGTCACGGGTTTGCGGCGAAGGCCCCCTGGGTGACTCCATTGGAGGTAAAACCGCTTTCGAACGCGTTTCAGCCGACGCAAAAATATTTCTTTTGCGGGATTCAGCAACATCTATCACTTCTGTGGCACAGAAATTGACAACCGACACGTCTTGTGTATTACTTTGGAAACGGATTCACAGCTGCACATTTTATTTATTTATTTTTTATTTTTCGCCGTGAGCAGCAAGAAAACAACCCAACTCCGAACCCTTCTCTTTTTTTTTTCTTTTTTTCCTTGCAAAGTGACAGTCAGACTGCCGCTGACTATTTCTCACTGAGGATTCGTCTATTTGTTTTATGTTAATCTGTGATCCAGGGGTCCGAGCAGAATCTCGTTTTTAAATCCCCTTGTGACCCTAGAAAAATAAAAGGGGGTGTTGGAGGGGGAATGAAATGAAATTGGCGAGTCAAATCAGTCATGCGCAGTGGGTAGGAAACCAGTTTTTCAAAACAGATCACCTCGTGTGCGACGCGCTCGGTTTCTTCTCGTTTTCTTCTTTTTTTTTATTTCTTGCCCCTCCCCCTCTCCCCAACTTCTATTTAAACTTCTGTTTGTCTAATGTTTGGTTTCAAACGTACTTTGAATATATTATGTATTTTTAATTCAGAGTTATGACAACTAAACCTTTTCTTAATTTTTTATTTATTTATTTATTTAATTTAATATAAATAGTTAAATTGGGATAGATTTCACATTACTGATGAAATAAGTTTTAATCCCAATATTCTCAAAAATCAAAATAAAAAAGATTAAAATTGCTTTTGAGCAATAACCCTCTTAAGAGGTAAATTTTTTGACCAAAATGTTCTAAAAAAGGAACATTTTTTTTATTACATATAACTAAGCATTACACTTAACCAGAATGCGAAAATAGAAAAATTTTATTTTCATTTTTTAATTTAAAGTTTCCATACTATTTTATAATTGTGGAAAACAAAACCCTTTAAATGTTTTTTTTTAAGTACACCTCTGCATGCTGTGAAGAATGTTTCATATATCTCAAAAGAAATTCTTTCATGCATGTAAACAATTTCATGTTCGTACTTCTTTTTCAAAAGGTTGAGAATTGTATGTGTGTGTGTGCATAGTATATATGACTACTTGTAACATTTAGATATAATTTCATATGTGGTAATTGGATAAATATGTTCAAGCATGAAAATTTTTGAAAATATTTTTCAAAATTAAAAAAAAAATTTGTATTAAATAAGTAATTTTGATTCAGGTGCATTTACTTAGCTTAGTGCTTTTTATTGCTAACAAATATGTACTTTATATATGAAAATTTCTTAAAAAAGCAACAGTTAACAACAGCGAAGCGTATGAAGAGTTTAGCTGGAAACACGTGATTATGATGTCACATGAATTTATGAACAGATTAGATGTAAACACTCTTTATTGTATTTATCATGTGACGATGACGTCACATGAATTTAGCCCAGTAGTACTAAAAATAAATGATGTAAAAACTTACTTTTAATTTATTGTTTTTAAAAAATTATCTACACAGTAACCATTTAGAGTTAGGCATTACTCCCAGAGAGAGAGGTTTTTTTTTTACCTTTCCCCTGACCATCATTATAGAACTTGGCAGACTGTGACGAAAAGCATTGCTACACCTTTTAAATAAAATAATTTGTCCTGTTCAGTAGCGCACACAGGAATTTTCCAAAGGTGGGGGGTCCGGGGTTGAAAGTTCACCCTTCTTGTGTCATGCTATTTTGATTTTGTCAATTTTCAGAAACAAAACACAGTAAAAAACTAATTATTGAATAAATAATTAGTATTAATTAATAAAATTAATCATTAATAACAAATATTTAATTAAATTTTACGTATTATATACTTAGAATTATAACCAATCGGAAAAAAAATCAAAGGACCAACAGGACCTTGTGTGCGCCACTGGTCCTGTTAAATCTCCCAACCTTCAACGATATTTTTGGGCTTGGGAATAAGAAAATGTCGCTGGGAAAGATCGGAAGAGTAAGGTGGATGGGACAAAATTTTTAAGTATCGATTTGATTTCTCAACGGCAACTCGAGATAAGTGGCTTCTTCGAAGATCATTCCGAGTCGTTTCTGGATCAAACCATCAGGCAATTTGTTCAGCAGAGAGCAGTAATACGTACTGACAAAACAGCCTTCTTGAGGTTGTCTGTTAAGATTACCCCACGAGGGCCCAAAACACAAACAGTGTGATCTTCCATGTAGATTTCAACTCTTTTTGGGAAGAGGTGAATCTCTGGGTTCCACTTCTCGTGTATGATTTTGATTCCTGGACCATACCAGTAAATTGAAGAATCATCCATAATCAGCAGGAGACTTAAAATGTCTTCCTCGTCTTGCTCCAAAAGATTCAACACTACCTTCCGCAGGTCATGACGGAATACGAGCCAATAATGTGAGAATCCAGCTTGCGTACATCTTTGACAGGTGTAATTCTAAATAAATTTCCACACACTGCCATAACCAAGATCAGTCTAATTCATGATATCATTTGGCCGGTTGCTCTACGGCCTAATAGGATAAAATTAACCTCTTTCTTCGCTGTATGTTCTATCCTAGAGTGATGGTCTCTTCCTTCTTGGATTGTCTATAGAAGAAGTTTGAAAATTCTATTTTTGGCCCACGAGAGTATGAAATTTTTTTTTTTCTAGAAACAACCATCATTTTATTGTGGGTTTAGTCGTTCAAATTTTAAAAAAATCTCATTGCGAGCCTCTATTCCAGAGGTGCCTGCCTCTGGAGAGGAGACTGGGCTTCAAATTTACTTGCGGTGATTGGTATACCATCTATATCATAGGTTCTCAACGCCCCCTTGTGGGCATTTGAGGCTTTCAGTTACCACAGTAAATTAGGGGGTGTTGAGATGGTACGGAGGGGCATGGGCAGATTAACCAAATATAGTCTAAGCATGTAATATAAAAAAACAAAAATTAAGTCAATTCCTACTTAGATCAACTAAGAAAAATTTTATTTTAGCTACTTTTTATTAAATAGTTACAATTAATATAAATATGTATATACATAGGACATAATCACAACATTAAGTGATAATTCATCTCTATTCATTATCATTAAAGTATCGTATTGTCATCCAAAACAATCGTGTCTATAAAATTTCAGTTCAACTGAATGCTTTATATATATAAAACGTGAGAAAAAAACCTTTTTATATATAAGTTTTGACACAAGTCTGCAAAAGGGTCGCTAAGTCACCAACGTGGTTGTATGTATTTGCAATTCTTTAAATAATTAGTTTTAATCAATTAATTTTTATTAATTATAATTAAATTATATTGTATTGTCATCCAAAATAATCATGTATATTAAATTTCAGTTCAATAGAGCGCTTTAAAATGTAGTTTATTAACGATTGAAAATTCCACCAAGATAAATAAATAAATAAACAAATGAATAAATATATATATAGAGAGAGAGTGAGTTAATAGTAGGAATTGAAAAAAAGACTTAAAAAAACACGCTGATTATGTACTAACAAATGTAAACTTTAATACTAGATGCCTTTTGTTTTAATTGTATGTATTTAAAATTTAAATACGTACAATCTCTCAACATAAGGTAGGATCATCCCTGTTAGAAAAACAACTAATAGGATTAAGAACAGATAAGGAATTAAAAATTAAATTCAAGAACGGCTACCAAGAATTTTTGCTGCAGAAGGCGTTTTCGCAACTGTACCCAGGATTATGGTCAACTGTTCAACATTTCTGTAATAGCCTTCCCAGCTTCCTATCAATTTATTTGTTTAGAAAGCAATAGTCTGTATATATATATATAATGGATTACTTCGTATCGTCAAAACCCCTGCCTGTCTTTATAACAAGTAAGAGCTAAAACTTTTATTCCTCTCTTTTAAATAAAGAAGAAATTCAATAGCGTTTTAATTCCAACAATATCTATCTACGACTAAAATATATAATATTGCACATTTAAATATATTCGTGGTAATAACTGTTTCAGATTTTCAAGTATAAAAAATTGGGGGCTTTAGGAGGAAAAAAAAACAAAGTTAAAAAAGTATATTTTATTAGTATCAAAATATTTTTAAAAATTTAATTCTTGTTTTCACCATGTATTATGTACGCTCTTATTTCTCTGGAATGTGAGGATAGGGGCGACATCGAAATATTCACTAGAAAAGGGGGTGCCAGTTCTAACCCCGCACTAAAAAGAGATACCAGCTTCCGGGGAATGTACTAGGTGTACAATGGTAAAACAGCAATCCGAAGCCCCATTAGAAATAAATAAAAGTACAAATAACCTTTTTTAGTTGGACGGGGAACGCGGAATTATACCTTTTGCCTTGAATGCAGAAATTTGTAAATCCAACGCACTAAGCTCAGTATCAGTACTTACCAACAATTGTGGCCACGGTATCTGAATAGTCATGGTCGTGATCAGCGAGTCATGAGTACGAGTCCTGGTCCCACTGAAGACCCTGGTGGCTCGGTAACCAAGTGGTCAAGGTATTGGATCGTGGCTGGCTTGCCACGAGTTCGAGCCCAGTACCACTAAAGACCCGGCGTGTAGGGAAGCGAAGCACGCTAAATATGTCGAGAGCTCAAACGTCCTCCCTTTGATGTGATGTGGTAGTTAGAAGAGGAGGGTGCCGGCTCAGGTGTCATCCACGTCATTTGACCATGGTTCAAAATTACGTGGTCCGTCGCCTAAAAGCCCTCGTGTAGCTGAACAGTGCGACGTTAATATTCACTCACTCACTCAACGCCCCTTGGGGCGTTTGATGCTTTCAGGGGGCAGTAAAGACCGAGAGTAAGATGGGGTTTTTAAAATGGTATGGAAGGGCATGGGCAGATTAACCAAGTATAGTCTAGAAAAAAAATGAACGCTGATTGTGTACTAACAAAAGTAAACTTTATTACTGGTTACCTTATGTTACCTTATGTTATGATATTCACTCACTCACTCACCCCCCTCAGGGGCTAACCTTCTTTAGGTGGGTACGGGTGTCACAATCCCGAGGTACCCTAGTGATCTTTTCCTTTTCCCAAGGGTTTACTATCTTTGGTAAACACGGGTGTCACGACCCCGGGGTACCCTAGTGATCCTTCTCTATTTTCGACCCTCCATCTTGTCATCCAATTTCTTCTTTTCCCGTCCAGACCACAGACCTAAGAATGTTTGGCTCAGTATAGCCAAAACTGGCTCTTGCGCATAAAACACCAAACTCACTCAACTCAACACTTACTCACTTGAAGACCCAAAGTGTGAAGAGGTTGATGAACATTAAATCGCCGGCCGAGGCTCAAAGTCTTCACTTGGGCGTGGCGTAAAATTTGGAAGAAAAGGGAGCCGATTCAAGTGTCATCCTCGTGATTTGTTCGTGGACCAATATTACGAGGTCCGTTGTCAATGGTTCTCACATTGCTTCAGCAGACAACTTAAATTTTAATCAGATAATCAGAAAATATCGTTCCTCTCATTACTTTATACTAATTTAAGTAATTTTAGTTCAAAACACATATTTCTGAGTTCAGTGGTATAGCAAAACTGAGTATACCAATTTTCCAATTAACTCTTCCACTTTTCATTTTTATCCCTTAAAAAAAATCCATCTTCTTTAACATTTAAATCTCATTAAACGAATACAGAGTTTCTTGTGAGATGATAGATTACTATATTGGGGTGGTAAGAAAATAACTTTATTAACACCTCATTTGCATATCATAACTCTTGAACACTCCCCAACCTTATCGTTCTTTTTCATCGAAGTGATCAGGCGTCACTTATGAACGTTAAAAGCGAATCAAATCCATGGTGAGTGACACGTGACCCCTTCGATAGGAGATAATCGCCGCACTAAAATTATTTTTTGGAAACATAAGTCTGTATACGATCAAAGTTCATATCGTGATTCTGTAAAATGGATTAGGTGCCTTGTGATGGTCCAATAAAACACGTTAAAGGGGAAGAGAGTTACAATGTAAAAATACTTTTGAAAAGTTTTTCAAAACAGAAGTGTGTGTTATGCATACTTTTTGATCACACGTTCACTCAATTTTTCATTTTTATTTTTATTTTCATACATTGGAACAAATAAAAACCATCAGGAAATCTGATTCAATCATTTTATTTTGGACATAAAAAGATTATTCAGGGCTGTGAGTAGCCTAGAGGTGAGAGAATCGTTTGATTGATTGATTGAATATTAATGTCACATTGTTCAGCTACACGAGGGCTTTTGGCGACGGACCACGTCATTTTGAACCATGGTCAAGTGACGTGGACGACACCTGAGCTGGCACCCCCTCTCCTAACTACCACACCACACCAACGGGAGGACGTTTCAGCTCTCGACAGATTTAACGTGCATCGCTGCCTACACGGCGGGTCTTTAGTGGTACTGGGCTCGAACTCGTGACAAGGTAAGCCACGGTCCGATACCTATACCACTCGGCTACCACGGCCACGTGAGAGAATCGAACTCCAGACCCGGGGGCCTGGGTTTGATGCCTGATGCCACCAAATATCCTCCGAGTACGCACGGAGTTCGTGCTCATTAAATCAATGGGTCCGAAAATCTAGTGTGTGGTCGCAGCAGAAACCACGGGTGCAGAGTGATGGAGAATATTTCCCTCCCCTCCAGCCGCCTAAATTGTGGAGGTGGAAATAGGTTGTGTTGCCATTTATCGCGTAGAATTCAAACCTGTCTGAGGCTCTGGTAACTTTCCTTCCTTCCCATCGGGAAGAACACGACAACAACAAGGAATTATTTGACAGATGAGTATATATCTATACCATGAACCGTTCGTCATCGTAGTTCAATACAGGGTGCCCCAGAACTCAAAGTCAAGCGGTCAAGGGATGAAAGAGTGGGTCATATCTATGTTCTGGGGAAAAAAATTCCAGAACATTTGGCTTAGAAATGAGTAGCATGTTTTTAAAATGTAGAAGATTGACACCCTCCATCACATCGTTAGGAACACTGACCACAAAATTCAGGATTTTACAATAGAAACTTCATTTCGAAAGACTCAGTCTTAAGTGTGTAATTCAAATTAAGCATATTTTTTTGTGATATACTTAAATGAATTAACCCTTTAAAGGGCACAAAAAGCTAAAATACACTTTTCTATGATAAAGTACTTGATAAATGTAATGTTCTCATCTTCTCTATAAACATTATTTAGTCACAAAAAATATCTGATCAAGGGTGTTTTTTCCTGGGTGGTGGCTAGACGTTATGGCCATCGCGCACTTAAGACATTTAAGGTATCCGACTTCGTTCGGAACCATGATTTTAAAAAAGCACATAAATGTATAATTTTCATGATATTTAGTGTCACTTAGATTAGAATACATGTATAAAATTGTTTTATAAGAACATTAGGACAAAAAAAATTTATTTAAATACACTGTTTTGGCAAAAAATTAACTTACAATAACCTTTTTTCCAAATGTTCTCCTTTTGTAAAAAATGCTTCTATTGTATTAATATTTTGCCTGTATATAGCTCAGACCTCTTTACAGAGGCTCAACTACGATTTTTGAAAAATTCACATTATTTTCAGAGTTACAACCATTTGAAATAATTATCGGCGTATTTCCTTAAAATTTCTCCCTTCTGTTTTCGTAAAACATGGATAAACCGACTACCAAGTTATGCATTTCAAAAATACTAGTTGAGCCTCTGTACAGAGGTCTGAGCTGAATACAGGCAAAATATTAATACAATAGAAATATTTTTCACAAAAGGAGAATATTTTGAAAAAGGGTCATTCTATGTTCATTTTGTCAAAATATAAATATAAATAATTTTTATTGTAATACTATTCTTAGCAATTTTTATACATTGTCTAATCTAAGTGACTCTAAATATCATAAATATTTTCATTTACACGCTTTTGCAAAATCACAGGGTTTCCAAGCATATCGATCTACTAACTACTTTCAGGACAAAAAATAATGAATCATATTACAATAAACTTTTTTATGAAAAATAACTACTTCAATAACAATTAAATATCAAGTATAAGTGTAATTAAATAGTAATAGAATAATTGTATTTAGTAGAATCCTAAAATATATGGAAAAAATGATATATATCCACTTTTTTATATTTTATTTTAGTATAAAGTTAGAAAAAAAAGAAATATTTTGAGGATTTAAATTAGTTTTTTCCCAAAATTTGATGAGCTATCTTCTGTGGAACTATTCAAATCGGTAGGAAACAATTTGCTTAAAGGGCACAGTGGACGTTCCCGGTGCGCACAGCCTAAAAAGCGATGAACGTCTTTTCGTTTGCTAAAGAGCATATCTTGTAAAAGATCACCTTCTTTTTTTGACTCTCTCAAGAGGGGGAACAGCGAAAAGGGGGGTCTTTTTCTGTTCTATTAGCGTTGATAGAGCCTCTACCCACATATAAAGTTTTCCAAAACCAAAAAAAAAACCTTTTTTTTTTACTGTACATTTGCTTAATTCATTCAGATAAAAAATATACTTAAGATATTAAGTTTTGAAAAAAAGATCAAAATTTTATTCATCAATCAAAATACAATTTGTGATTTACACCAGAAAAACTTTTTTTAACTACCCATAGAGACATGAAATGCAAAAAGTTATCGCCTGTCATCCCTATTTTTTATGCGTTTTCGCTTCAATTAACACTAAGATGATTAAAAATAACACCCCTTTGAAAAAATTTTTTAATATGTGGCTAGACCTATTAGCCACTGTCCGCGAAAGGTTTAAGCATTCGAAGTATTTTCTTTCTGACTTCCTTAAAACCAATCAAAAATGTAACTGAACTGAGTTAAAGGATTACTGAAGCAGGGGAAGAAATAAATTTAGCTAGTGACTCACGACTCATCAAGCGATCAGTTTAAAACAGATGTAAAGCCTAAAAACCTGTGTTTTAGAATCTTAACTAAATGAGTCATATTTTGAAATAATTTTCCTAGAATAATATGTAATATTTTTTTTTCGAACAGTCAAATAACGCTAATCGGAAACAAACTACGCTAATTTTAACTGAATCAGATTTGTGGCTGATTAATACACACTTCTATGTAAGATATCGTTGGTGAAAAGAATCCCTTTAAAATTGAGAAATGTGTTATCACAGTACCTAATGATGTGATGGAGGGCATCAATTTTTTCAACATTTTCAAAAATACGCTATAGTCGTCGCTTAACCAAGTGATAGGGATTTTTTAAAAAAAAATTTCCCCAGAGCTGATATGACCCCTCCACCTTTCGTGCCAGTTTGATGTTGAATTTTGGAACATTCTGTATACGTACACATTTAACCAAAGCATGGGCAATCGATTATTTCTCAAATACTGGCCATAAAATCTCATTCGAAATGTGATGTTAATCTATAAAATTTTTAAAACCATCTTCATTTTTCCCATGGCTATCTACTCCATGGTTTTATTGGCGACGAGCTTCGGAAATCGTAACGGAGGTTAAGTGATGAGGTGATTTTCAACATTTTCAAAAATATGCTAGCCATCATTAACTATGTATGTGTGATGGGGAATCTTGTTCTTTTTATTTTTCCCCACTTGAGAACTAGTATCTCACTCCTCTAATTTTAACACAACAGCGATTCAAAATACAGTTACAGTTAACATGTAACACTTCCCTTTATCAACATTGGAGGAGTTCAAGCCGCAATAACTCAACTTGAAACATCGTTGGACACACAGTTCATGACCTATAAAAGATCTCGGTCTGAAAACGAGGGTGACACTAGACCTTCGATTTGAGTTTGAGGTATGTAATTGAAATAAATGTTCAATTTTTAAAATACCTAAAAGATCGAGTGTTTCGCGTTGCTATTCCACAGATCCGGGATTCAAACCCCTAGATGGGCAAGGTCGACTCAGACTTTCATCCATTCAGTGGGTCGATAAATGAGTACCAAGCTTGCTTCGGATATAAACACTGGGGGTTTCGCGGAAGACTGATCACCTGACCGGAACATCTGCTCATGCACCTCAGCCCAAGTCACGAAAACTGAGATGGGCACAGTAGGTCTTGGCGCTCATCGGCTGTTGCGCCACTGAGTTTAGTTTAGTTAGATTGGGTGTTTATTAACCTTACATTATAAAGCCAGGGTGGGCATTAAGTCGATTGCGATCGACCGGTGGACCGCCAGGATATTTTGGGGTGACCGCTTTCACTCAAAGCAATTCAGTAGCGCAACAGCCCATGAGGGTCAAGGCCTACTGTGCCCATTTCAGTTTTCGTGACCTTGGGCACTGAATTGCATGAGAAGATGTTCCGGTTAGGTGGTTAGCCCGACGCAAAAACCTCCAGTGTTTAGTTCCCAAGCAAACTTGGTATTCATTTATAAAATCACTGAAGGGATGAAAGGCTGTGTCGACCTTGCTCAGCCCGAGATTTGAGCCCCAGACTTGTGGCGTGTAAGCCAGGTACGTTACCATTCAGCCACTGGATTTCGACCGCCTTCATTAAGACCTAATAAACATTTCGTCATATGAAAGTCTAGAAATATTTTTAAAAATACGGAGGAGAAATTGAATCACAAGAGAAAATTCCGTTAAATAGAAAATGTACTTAATTCTTTTACGAAGAAAAGCATAAAATGTTCTTGGTTCCAGGAAAAAATTCGCTAGAGAAATAGAGAAATTCCTAAAATAGAGGTCCATCAAATGGAGGTCCGACTGTATTGTATATCTGCTTTTAGCTCATTACACTTACGCCACTGAGTGGACCGCAAAACCATGAAAAAATTAAAAGTAGCCCGTAGCCTGGAAAAGTCTGCCCACCCCTGTTATAAAAACAGCATGTGGCTGCTTTAGCCCGCGGAGCGAAAATAATTTGAAACCTTGATCATCACATCTGAGCTGGCACCACACACCAAATTACCCTCTCATGCCTGGTAGGATTTTTGCAGGCCTCGACGGATTTAGCGTGCATCAGCTCCTCCTAACCTTCAGGACCAGCGGAAGAAGAAAGAAGCGCTGCCCCCAGGCCCCGACGTACGTTCCGGAGGAGGAGAGGATACGCACGCACTGGAACCGGTCAGATTTCCTTGCTAAGCCTATAATTTCCTTTAAGGTGTCCATTGCATTCAGGGCAAATGATTTTACAAAAGAGTATAAATGGATAATATTTATGATATTTGAGTGTCACTTAGATTTAGAAAATGTATATAAAATTGGTTGAAGAATAGTATTACAATAAAATTATTTAAGTACACTATTTTGACAAAAATGAACATAGAATGACCCATTTTCAAAATATTCTCCTTTTGTGAAAAATGCTTCTATTATAATAATATTTGCCTTGTCTATAGTTCAGAACTCTGTACAAGAGGCTCAACTAGAATTTTTGAAATATATATAACTAAAGTGGGTTTATCCGTGTTTAAAACAGAGGAGAGAAATTTTTAAGAAAAAAACGCCGATAATTATATATTTTAATGGGTTTATAACTCACAGAAAATAGTCTTAAGTTTTCAAAATCATTGTTAAACCTCTGTACAGGGTCTGAGCTATATACAAGTAAAATATTATTATAAAAGTATTTTCACAAAGAGAACTTTTTGAAAAAAGGTTATTCCTAAAGTTAATTTTTGCCGGGAAATATTGTATTTAAATGAGAGATTTTTATTTTGTCAAAATATGTTCTTAAAACAATTTTATACATGTATTCTAATCTAAAGTGACACTAAATATCATGAAAAATATCCATTTAAAATACTTTAAAATCGCAGTTTCAGCTTATCAATCTCTCTCTCGGATACCTTAAAAATTCATATAAAGTTTTAAATGCAATCAAATACGATAAAACTTAGAATTTATTATCATTGATAATATTTGAACATGGAATACAAAAATGTTCGCTATATTTAAAAAAAAACAATTGTGAATTTTAAAGAAAATGTTTTCATTTTAATAAAAAAAAATAATAAAAAATTACGTACACTTTCAAAAAAAAATTGACAAAATCCCATACATTTAAATATAAGTATAGAAAATATTAGAAAACTAAACCAACTTATTCAAAATATATATACAGAAATCCATAGAACAATAGATCACGAACCTCTAAATGTCCGATTCTCTCGAAAAATATACATGTGCAGTTGTTTATATTCATAAATATCTCGGATCTAATTAAAAACAAGGAGTCGGAAATACAGACTGAAGTTCAAAGTTTTATGAAACATTATTCGAAAAGGGGAAAAAATGGTTTTTAACGGCCCTCTAGTGCTTGTAAAAATTAATTTAAAAACCGTTCCTAACTCTGATCACACCTGTGTGATCACGGGCCTACGAGCAGGGAGAGCTCAATCACATATATGATACCGTGGAGGGAGAAACGCGTGAGATCACATATATGTGATCATGGTCCTGAACGGGAAACACCGGCCGGTGAGTGAATAAGTCTTTATTCTCGTCCCACTATAAGGCAACGCAGCGGCTATTAGCAATGGATCTAGTAATTTTGAGCCGCACTCAATTGATGAGGATGACACCTGAGCTGGTATATCTCACTCTCCAAGCTTCCACGCAACGTCACTGTCAGAGCTAAACCACAACACAACTAACGTGCATTAGCCCCTCTGCACGGCGGGTATTCCGTGGATCTAGGCTCGAACTAATGGCGCGCCGTCCACGAGGCTATCGCGGCCACATGAAAACTGTACTCAAAAAATATATCTTTATTTAAATAAATATAATTGTATAGTTAAATTAATCTTATAAAATTTCTTTTCCTTCCCACTTCTCTGTTAAGGTATCCGACTACGTTCGAAACCGTGATTTTAAAAAAGCGCATAAATGGATAATTTTCATGATATTTAGGGTCACTTTAATTAGAATACATGTATAAAATTGTTTGAATGACATTGTGATAAAAAAAATAATTTAAATACAATATTTCGGCAAAAAATTAACTTAGAATAACCTTTTTTTCAAAATGTTCTCCTCTTGGCAAGAAAATACTTCTATTATAATAATATTTTTTACTTGTATATATGGCTCAGGACTCTGTGCAGAGGCTCAACTATGATTTTTGAAAAATTCACATTGTACTTTCAGAGTTTTGACCATGGAAATAATTATCAGCGTTTTCTTAAAACTACTCCCCTCTCTGTTGTCGTAAAACATGGATAAACCCACTTCTAAGTTATATATTTCAAAAGGAATTCTAGTTGAGCCTCTGTACAGAGGTCTGAGCTATATACAGGCAAAATATTATAATAGAAGCATTTTTCACAAAAGGAGAATATTTTGAGAATGGGTCATTCTATGTTCATTTTTTGTCAAAATATTGTACTTAAATAATTTTTTATTGTAATACTATTCTTAAAACAATTTTCTATACATTTTCTAATCTAAATGACACTAAATATCATAAATATTTTCCATTTATACACTTTTGCAAAATCACGGTTCCGAGCGTAGTCGGATACCTTAAATTACATAACAAGGTAATGCATTAATGGATATGATAAAAATGATTTATTTTTAAACATGTTTCGCTATCATTCGCATATCTGTATGATTAAAATTTATTTTAAAAGGATACCTTTTTTTCAAAAATAAATAAACCATAAAAATAATTTATTGAACACTTCTAATGGGTTTATCATCTTAAAAACTCGTTCTATATATCCACGTAATCAGCCCGGTACTAAAAACATACACAAGTCATTCAAATATCGAAAAGAATGCAGAGTATTTTAAACCATTGCGTCGTTTCACAGGAGAACTGTCATTTTAAAGAGATAAAATTAAATTATTGTAGTTAAAAACAAACGAATTCGAAGCGCAGACGATTAGGACAAGTCGTTTGGTGTCACCAGGTGCGGTCCGCGCCCTCCCTTAGACGCCACTGTGGGCGGCGTCTTTGGTGGGGCTACTTTTTGGTGCTTTTGACATATTTGTTTTGAATTCAGTAGCACAGGCGGATCCAGTATCAACTTGTTTTAAAACGGATACATTTCAATGTCAAGAAATTCTTTTACTTACGGAATACATAAATAAATATATATATACTAGAGTCGCGTTACCGGACCGCTTCGCTGAGTGTCACATGATGTTGCATGAACATATATTGTTTGTATATGCATCAATTATTGATATATGTCCTTTAGCATTAAGCACTCAGTTGTATTGAAAAACTTTCTTATATAATCCTCTGTATTGAAAAACTTTCTTATATAATCCTCATCTCTAGATTTAAAAAGGACAGTAATTTCTAAAAGTGAAGTTGAATTATCGCTTATGTTCTCGTAACTCCCTTCTCAAAGTGAACTTCAACAAAATCCCTTTTTAATGCATGTCTAAAGAACGAAATTTGAAATTAGGAATTTATTAGAGCATAATTAGCACAAGACTGATGCCAGCTTTGATTTAAGAGAAACACGTGATAGTATCAACCATGTGACCATCATTAATGGGCAAAATTCATGTGACGTCATAATCAAATGATAAACGCAGTCACGTGTTTTCAGACAATCAGTTCATGCATTTCACTGTTGCCAACTTTTGCTTTTTACAGAAATTTTCTTCCAAAAAGAACATAGTTGTCAACAATAATAATGCACATAGGCAAACAAAATGTGCATGATTTAAAAACATTAGATTTTTTTTTAAAATTTTGAAATGTTTTTGAAGAATCTTAATTATGAACATGTTTTACTCAACTATCAAATTCGAAACCATATCTAAATTTTACAAGTAGAGCAAGAAGTACAAGTTTGTACTAGTTGAAATAAATGGAGAACACGTGACTACAAGTATAATGCGATCGTCACATGAACTCAGCCCCATTGGATTAGAATTCTTCTTTTAATCCTTAAAAAATTTTTATGGGAATTTAAATATAAGAAAAGGCCCAAAGGTTCACGTTCCTTTTATTGAGTCCTTTCATTATAATCCGAGTTTGACACAAGAAACGACTAAATCATTGGGTGTGGATTAAATTATTTCATAACCACACAATTTAGAATATCTCTGTGCCAATGTTTTGATTAAAAAAATTTCCCCAAAATATTTTTTGTAAAAAGAAAAATATAACACCACGAACCAGACTGATAGAGATATCGAACAAGTGAAGTCCATTTCAAAAAGGGTGCTATTTTTACCGTGGCGTTTGGGGTGAAAAAAACACAAAGTCACAAATATATATATAAACGGGTTTTTTTTCAAGAACATACTAAGACGCCATCTTACATTATGAGCACATTTTTGTTTGTTTTTTTGTTTTTACTCTCTGCTTCCTACCGGGACTCTCAAAACGGTCCCCTGTATGTCCCCTTTTTGAAGGGGGTCCCCCTTTTTTGGGAAAGTGGGGGAAAAGGATTCTTTGGAAACCCCCTTTCCCTTTTCTATTTTCCCCGGAAAAACACTTCCCCTTTTTGTTTTTGACGTCATCAACTGGGGTTTCCCAATAATTTCGCTACAATAAAACGAGGGAAAACAGGCGATAAGCAGGATCACAGCAATACAGGTAGTGATACATCGTGAGTAAGTGTTAATCAACGTCGCACTCTAAATCAACACAAGCTATTGGTGACGGACCTCATTATTTACAACCACTGTCAAGTAACGAGGATGACACATATGAGCAGGCACTACCCTCTACAATCTATCATATTACACCCACGGAAGGACTTCTAGTTTTTAGGATCAACGTTCATCAGTCCCTCTACATGGAGGGTCTACAGTGCTGCTAGGGCTCGAACTCATGACACACCGGCCACAAACGCGTGACCATTACCTGTAGGCTTCTACGACTCTAGTAATATATTGCGAGACAGGGTAATGAGAGCGTCAATCATACCCTGATTGTTTGATTGATTGATTGAATATTAACGTCGCAATTTTTTAGCTAAACGAACTTTTTGGGGACGGACCACGTATTTTGAACCATGGGCGAGGGGGTGGGCGACACCCGAGCTGGCACCCCCCAACCTTTCCCACCCCCAACGGGGGGACGTTTCAGCGTCGACGGGGGGTTTGAAACGCTGCCCCACACGGCGGGTCTTTAGGGGGTACTGGGCCCCCGAACCCTTGGGGAAAAGGGAAAACCCACGGCCTTTCCCTTTAAAATTTCCTCCCGCCCGTAAAATTTTCCCAGAGGGAATTGAACCAAACTGCCTGAATTAGGGTTAAATTCGCCCCCTTTTGGGGCCCAAAAACGTGACTAATCATTTCCCAAGACGGGGCTAGAGGTGATCGGGGGACACTAAATAGCCATGGACAATTTGGATTTTTTTTTGGATAAACTTATTCGTGGATGTTTGTGGCATTCGACCAGGCGTTAATTTGGGTTTTTATGCCCTGAAGGAATATTATAGTTATCACCCGGAGAATATCACCCAAATATCGTTGGATCGTAACGGAAAGCTGTAACCTTGTGACATCTCGCGTTCTTCTTCTAACTTAACTCCTCCCCGTTCTTTGACGGCCACGATTAATGGCAAAAACTTTTCCCCCCAATTCCAAGAGGAAAAACAAAACAACAATGCAAATAAAAATATCCTTTAAAAGGATAGAAAGTTTGTGAGAAAAAAATGGGAATCTTAGAAAATTTGGGTGGAACAGTTCGGAACAAGTGTTTTTGGCGGCCTACTCCGAAAAGGCGGAAACGCCCACCCTCATTAATAATTACAAAGGAAGGATTGCACCAAACACCCTAAACTACCTGCCAGTAATCGTTTCAACCAAGGTAGGAAGATTATATTCCGAAAGCTTGTATAATATAAAAAAGCGAGATTAGGTAGATAATTTAAATATATTTTGATAAATTGGTCTAGTAATTTTCGATCTGACTTAAATAATCGGCATACTTTGTGGATTATTTCTCATTTAAAATAAGTTTGTTCGTTATATAAAGGAAAATTTTAAATTAAATTTTTAATAAAAATTGTATTAAGAATTATAAAAATGTCTCATCCCTTTCCCATAAAAACCCACACCTCTAACTTACGCGGAACCCCCAAGAAAATAACTATCGAATGATGGCTATGTCCCAACCCCCTTTTAAGCGATGGTGCTCCCAAATTTATAATGCCATGTTGTGGGCGGTTGGGGGTTACCTGAACCTGTTATCACGTTGGCAACTGTATTTGCTAAAACAAAAGCGCAACTCATTGAAGAAGAGAGCACACTGTGCGACACGATGGATGGACAAACCTTCCATTCTGAGCAAGATCACCTAACCCTTTGTGAACTCCGTCTGTTTATTGCAGCTGCGGGTTCGATTTGCGCTACGATGCGTTTTTATTCGCGATGATAAACAAACAAGGGTTTCCAAAAACCCTCTCGTCCCCTAAAAGCCCTTGCTACTAACCCGGAATCTTCTGGATCCTTACCACATATCGTATTCATCGAGTCCGGGACAGATACTATTCCGGATCAAGACTGTACTTCGGTGAGATGTCTCTACCCTGTGATTTGTATCTTTTTATGGTCATCCTTTCTTGGTTGCATTTTCACCGTCACGCAGGGTGTATTGCGTGGAATGAAACTTATGAAGGGTAATTTTTTATATCGTGGTATAATTTTCGATTAAAAAAATCAGATTGAAAGCAAATAACATACTTTTTTTACTTAGAGCAGCGGTCACCAACTCCCGAGCCGCGGTCCCCAACTCCTGAGCCGCGGACCGATACAGGTCCGTGAATCAAATAGTACCGGGCTGCACAAGGAACATCATTTCCATTTTAAGTACTGTGGTGTATTTCTCTCGGGTTTGAGCGACTTTTTATGGGAATCACTTTATGTTCCTTTTTTGGTGTAACTGTATTTCATTCTGAAGGCCTGTTTAAATACAATTAAATTAAAATTTTTGAATCAAAACAATCTAAAATATAAACAATCAGGGATCCCCTCTCCTTCAGCGGGCCGCTGTAAAACTGCCATACGTTGACCTGTACGTGGTGATAAAAAGGTTGGGGAGCACTGACCTATATAGGGTGCTTAAGAAATCTGAACACCCCGCAAAATATAGAGTTATATTGTTTCGTTCTGAACTAGAGATTAAAAAAATAGATATTAACTCCTGTATCTTGCATGACGCATTGCAGTTGGTGGAGTCGTTGTGAGTGAGTGTTTATTAACGTCACACTGAAAAGCAACACGAGGGCTATTGGCAACGGACCTAATTATTTTGAACTATGGTTAAATGACATGGACGACACATCAGCTGCCCCTCGCTCCCCAAACTTTCACACCACGCCAGAATAAGGATTTCGTGCCCAACTCGACTACTGAGGCCACTAAATGGAGCTGACATGTTTAATCAAATATATTCTGAAAGAATTTTTTTTGAATGGAGTATATAGTTTCGAGAATGAGTTCTTTTTTCTCCCAAAAATTCCCGTTCCTCTAAACCGTGACCGCTCTTTATCAGTTATCAGGCGACGACGGTCTTAAGCACAAAGAAAAGTAGTCCCCGGTTACTTTCCTAACACATTATCTTAATGGCGATAATAAACCTCCAGTAACCACAACACTGAGGGGAAAAGAACCATTTTGAAAAGACATGAAAAATCTTAAGTGGAAAAAGATTTTAAAAGGAGATCGATGGATATCAGTGGCTCACACAAGGGGCCGGGCCCTCAACCTCCCCCAAAGCCCTTGATTTTTCGACTGATGCAAATCCTATGTGCATAGTACGTAACATTTAATTAAGCATTTGTTATTAATAATGCTATAATTATTTATTCAATAATTAATAATTGCTTAAGTAATGCTATAATTATTCATTCAATAATTAATTGTTTACTTTTTTCGTTCCCAAAAATCGACAAAAGAATATGGTGTGCGGCGTGTTGGAGCATGATACGAGAATGGTGGACTTCTAATCCTGGCCCCCTCCCCGGAAAAATTCCTATGTGCGCCTCTGATGGATATGTATTTATGCACTGTTCTTCTTCCTGTCTCTAGATCACTACGATGACAAATTTAAGAGATGAGCTTTTAGGCTTAAGTTATATAAATATTAAGATATGAATGAGTTTTTTTATAATGGATATTTTGATATAGTTTTTACATGCAAAACTTTTTAAAAAGTTTTTAAAGGATTAAAAATTTTTTGCGCGTATAGAACTTTTTTTTAGAAATTATTCTAAATTATCTTCATACATGGTTAAACATACTTCTTTTGTTTTCCAACAAAAAAAAGTCGTTTAATAATTAAAAACAATTCAAGATGCAGTGTTTCTGCTCGAGCTTTCAAGGTACGAACAAATTTTTTTTAGAAATTTTTCCTTTACTTTATAAGAAGTTGCTTTTTTTTAAATTTTTTTTTTATTTCGTGTTTTATCTACCAGAAATGATACTGGAAGCTAGGATATTATTTTATTTGAAAATGTGATCCTAATTTTGGGAATTTTTTATTATTTTTTTTAATATATTATTCATTAAATCAGGTGAAAAATTCACAAAAGAAAAATGTTTTGAAAATATGTCCTCCTTTCTTCCTTTCTTGCCCAAAAATTGCATTTAATAATTTTTTTCTCGTAATGATTTTCTTAAAACAAGTATATAAGTATATTCCAATTCAACTAACACTAAATATCAAAAAAAAATATTTATTTATATGCTTCTTTAAAATCATAGTCCCGAACGTTTTCAATCACTAAACAGTGTGCGTATTTTTTTCTTTCATAAAAATTACCATTCTACCGAATGGCTTTGAAACTGTGTTCTAAGTGTGGAACTTATTTTTAATAGCATTAGAATATTATTTTAATTTAATAAGCGGAAAAATATTTTCAAATGGTTTTATATATAAGTCGAACCCCGATTTAACGAATTCATCGGGACCAAACATTTTGTTCGTCAATTTAATGTTATTCGTAGTATCGGGGTACAAGTAAATACAAATTTTTTGCATTTACTTTTCGGAAATTCTACAATAAGCATCCACACAAAAAATATCCACAGTTAGAAACTACACACTTTTTATTCGACAACTAAAAATGCTATTATTACTTTATTGATTGGAAATTTTGGAATATTGATTAAAATTTCCGACTAGCCAAAAATCATAACTTTTTTTAAAAACTGACAAAAAATTTTTTATGATTTTATTTTATAGGCCATCTAATTAGCTTTATAAAAATACGTTTTTTTTTTTTTTCTATTCCCTAGAACAAAAGCTACAAGTGTTTTAGTAAAAGCAGATACCATAACTTTACATAAGATGTCAAACTTTAATGAGTAACTTTATGTCAAACTTTAACTTAAAATGAGTTATACGCGAAATGTGTGTCTTTTTATCGAAAAACTCAAACGGGGACGGCGATTGCTCAAAAAGTTTTTAAATTTGCTGACATTTTTTTGTATATGCTCTGTATAACAATTGAAGTGTTTTAACCTTCCGATTTATCAATCACAGTTTTATTACAAAATCAAGTGAAAATAATCACTGTTTCTTTAGGTCTATAATAACAGGATAAAGTTCTCATTTTTTTAAAACAAAACTTCACCCTGGGTCATTTAAAAAAGAAAAAGAAAACATAAAAAAATTAAAAAAAATTGAGAATTGTTCATTTATTTTTTATACAGAGCGACCCCCCTTTTTTAATTTTTTTTCAATTTGAACCATTTTTCCCCCCTTTTAGTAGTAGTGATTTACTTTCTTAATTTTAGTCATTTTTTTTTTAAAATGTACTAAATAAATCTAAAAAACCCCAAAAAAAACAATTCCCTTTTTTTAAAAAAGGGCGGTAGTCGGATATATTTTAAAGATGTTTGGTTGTCTTTTTGATTTCTGAATCGAAAAAATGTTTTGCATTTCGCAGAAAATTTGCGCTTTACATCCTGTTGATAGGGATGTTTTTACAGTTCCCCAAAGAAGGGCATTAGAAAATGTAACAGTTTCGACAGGAGTTTCATTGTTCAATTTCTGCATGAGAATCGCTAATCAATGGCTCCAACCAGTGGCGCACACAAGGGGATGTCTTTGGGGGTCCGACACCCCCATAGCCCTTGATTTTTTTTTTCGATTGGTTATAATCCTACGTATATATTACGTAAAATTTAATTATATATTTATTATTAATAAATAATTTTATTTATTAATGCTAATTATTTATTCAATAATTAATTTTGTAGAATATGCTGGGTGGCGTAATGGAGCATGATACCAAAATGGTGAACTTTCGACCCTGGACCCCTCCTTTGAAAAATTTTTGTGTGCGCTCCTGGCTCCAACAAATCAACTATTTCCTCAACTTTAGTCGCACAGATAGGCAGAATCAAATTCAACATAATCATTAGAATGTTGTGGCGAGTAGGATGAGATAAGAAAGGTATTTCCTGTCCTATTCAAAACTCACACGATAGCTTACACTCTTGACTCATCTGCACCTGTAAAGTCTGTGGTTGACCCTTTCCCGACGAAAATTGCTACAAATAATAAAAGTATTTTTTCTGTTCCGGTCAAAAATAGTGTCATTCGAAAAAAAATCCAATTTTTTTCTAATACAAACAAATAAAAATACTTCTTCTCCAGCTGTTGAAATAATTCGTTAATTCGGGGATTATCATTCATTACATAAGGACTTTTTATCTTTATTTTAATCGGGGAAAGCGAAAAATTTGCTATATCGTGAAATTCGCTAAATAGGGATTCGTTAAATCGGGGTCCGACTGTATATACAATTGGATAGAAGTATAACGTATATTTTATTTTGTAGTTGAGTAGTTAATATTTTCTCAGGGTATATACTATTTTTTTTTCATTACTTTCTGAACTACCTACTTACGGCAAAATGAGCTGGTATATCAGGAATTCGAAAACTTTCAGTTAGAAAACCTGATCCCATTTATAGACTCTGGCTACACAAGTAAGTCTGACCACATTTATAAATCTTTGTCTCCTGATGGTCCTGATCTTTGACCCTCCTCAGTTAACTCGAAGGGGTCGTGTGTAACAGCAGCAGACTCCCACGACAAGTATTCTTGATTCAATTATCCCGAGGCGACATTAAATACAGAATCCGGCGTCGCGCGACGTTTGACCTTACACCCCGCTGTTCCATCTCCTCTTGCCTCCCCCCCCAACAACAACAAAAAAAAGAAGACAAGAAAACAATAAACGGCAGAAGGAGAAAAGCAGGCAACCCTCCAAACAATAAAACGCTAAAAAGATATTCCTTTTTTCCCAAGCCAAAACAACAAATAAATAAACAAATAAAAATCGTTTGGTGGGAAAGAAAGAAAAAGATAAGAGAAAGAATCAGCCTCTCCCCTCATTCATCAGACACACAAGAGATTTTATCGAAGGTGGATTCTGTGGGCAAAAATTTATCTTCATTAGGTAAGGCACTAAGTCCAGAAGAGGTATTTGGTAGGGAACGGTAACCGTAACAAGGTGTACGCCCCACTTGACCTCTCCCCCGGTTGACCCCACAGGTAGATAGGGGTCAATGGGCTGCGGGGTTGTTCTAACGAGGTGATTTGATGTTTGGAGAGCGATGGACAAACCTGTCTATTTCTCCAGAGGAAAGACTAGAATAGGAGAGATAACCTTGGTGAAGGGAGACAACACTTTAGAATATAATTCGCTTTTTAATCTCTTGTTATTCGAGAGTTTTAAAGACTATTTGTCGACGGATGCTCTTACAATTAACTCGTCAGTTTCTTTTACGATCGAATACGCAAAGTTTAACATAATTAAATACACGTGAGAAATACTTCACAAAACATTTGAATGGACCCTTGTATTTCGATAACACTAGGCCACAGAATCAATTTATGCTACTAGAAATTTTTCTGTCCACCAAGGGGCTATTGTTTTAAAAAACAATTATGTCTTTCAGATCATTTTATTCAAATGTGATATGCCCCTTTGGGACCATATCTTTGATTATCAGCGTGAGCTAGAGGTGTGGGATTCTCGGAATAAACAGACATTTTAAATTCTTAATATGACTTTATTAAGAATATAAAATTTATATAAATGAGAATCTATGATGATCAATCACACAAAAATAGTTAAACCGGATCGCGTAATTTAGACCACTTTCTCTAATTAATTATATTATCCGCCTATTCTCACTTCTAATAATATTACGAGTCCTAATATCAAATAATCAGTCCTACCTTATTCCAAACTTAACTTCAATCTTTAAATGGAAACTTGTAGGCGTGTGCAATGGTATGCACCTTGTATTAATGGCAGGGTTTCTAGGTAAACTTTACGATAGGCTGTCAATTCACGCTTGTATCTTCTCCAAACATTACATTCATCAAATTGCCATCCTGCTTACTGAAACTTCCGTTCTTTTAAAAGCTATCTTACTTGCATTTCTTATTCGCATTTCGCTTCTTGGATTTTGGTTGGAAAAGAGTTGCCATTAATCTTGGCCGTCAAAGAACCCAGAGGTTATGTTGAAGAAAAGAACGTGAGCCCGTCACAAAATCATAGTAGAATATGTCTCTAACGATTAAAAGACATACAAAAATTATGCTATATAAGACAATCATCAGACCCGTACTTAACTATGGATCTGAAACTTGGACTTGGACTAAATAGCAGACTGAACAGCTTGTCATCTTTAAGCAAAAAGTTCTTAGATATGTCTTTAGTGCTGTGAATGAGAATGCATTGCGGAGGCAATGACATAATTTTGAATTATATAAGCTATTTAAGGAAGCAGATGTCATTAAATCCATCAAAATTGGTTGTTTGAGGTTTACAGGCCACATCTGCCGTATGGATCTCTCATCTTTGGCATTCCAAATTTTCAATTACAAACCTATTGGAACAAGAACTAGAGGTAGGCCCAAACTGAGAGGGGCTGATTGTGTGAAGGATTATTTTAAAGTTTTAAAAGTGACTAATTGGAGAACCATTACTGAGAGGAAATCGGAATGGAAGAGGATTCTTGAGAAGGCCTTGCCCCATTTTGAGCTGTTGCGTCAATAGAAGAAGAATGTTTGTAACGGTAATACTGAAGCCTTTTGTTGATAACCCTGAAAGTTCCATTTTTAATATTTCTCGAATCGAATCGGGAGCGCGTTTATCGGTGTTAAAACAAAAAATCAACCAAAGACACAGTACACTAGTAATATATATATATATAAAATTAAGTCAATTCCTACTTAGATCAACAACGAAAATTTTATTTTAGCTACTTTTTATTAAATAGTTACAATTAATATAAATATGTATATACATAGGACAGAATCACAACATTAAGAGGTAATTCATCTTTATTAATTATCATTAAAGTATCGTATTGTCATCCAAAACAATCGTGTCTATAAAATTTCAGTTCAATTGAATGCTTTAAAACGTGAGAAAATTGACACAATTCACCCAAATGGTCACTAAGTCGCCAACGTGGTTGTGTATTTGTAATTCTTTAAATAATTCATTTTAATCAATTACTTTTTATTAATTATAATTAAATTATTGTATTGTCATCCAAAATACTCATGTATATAGAATTTCACCTCTATTGAGCGCTTTAAAATGTATTTTATTAACGATTGAAAATTCCAACAAGATAAATAAATAGAGAGTGCGAACTAATAGTAGGAATTGAAAAACTAATCTCAATTTATGTATCTAACTGATTAATTAAATACCACAATTTATGGTAGGAAGATTTCCTCATATGTTCTAAAAATCCAAAGGCATTATGGTAAGAAGTCTTCCTTCCTAAGATCTAAAAAAAGACTTCTTCCAGGAGTTTAACAAAATCTAAATGGATGATGATAAGATTTTCTTTCCAAAAACTCCAAAGGAGTCTTTCAGGATAAGACTTCTTTACCTAAGTTCTAAAAATCCAAAGAGATTGTAGTGTGGGAAGATTTCCTTAAGTTCTAAGAAATCCAATTATGATGAAAAGACTTCCTTTCTAAAGTTCTACAAAATTCAAATGGATCATGGTATGGTTATAGACTTCCTTCTTTAAGCTCTAAAAAATCTAATGGGATTATAGAGAAAGAGACGTTCTTCCATAAGTTCTAAAAAGATTATGGTGGGAAAACCTTCCTTTCCCAAAAATTCTGAAAGGATTATGGTGGGAAGAGTTCCTTTCTTAAGGTATCCGACTACGTTCGGAACCGTGATTTTAAAAAGCGCATAAATGGATAATTTTCATGATATTTAGTGTCCCTTAGATTAGAATACAAGTATAAAATTGTTTTAAGGACATTTTGACAAAAAAAAAATATTTAAATACAATATTTCGGCAAAAAATTAACTTAGAATAATTTTTATCCCTAATGTTCTCCTTTTGTGAAAAATGCTTCTATTATAATAATATTTTGCCTGTATATAGCTCAGACCTCTGTACAGAGGCACAACTAGAATTTTTGAAATATATAACTTAGAAGTGGGTTTATCCATATTTTATGATAACAGAAGGGAGAAATTTTAAGGAAAAAACTCCGATAAATATTTCAATGGGTTGTAACTCTGAAAATAATGTGAATTTTTCAAAAACCATAGTTGGACCTCTGTACAGAGGTCTGAGCTATATACAGACAAAATATTATTACAATAGAAGCATTTTTCTCAAAGGGAGAGCATTTTGAAAAAAAGTTATTCTAAGTTAATTTTTTGCCAAAATATTGTAGTTAAATAATTTTTTTTTGTCAAAATGTCCTTAAAACAATTTTATACATGTATTCTAATCTAAGTGACACTAAGTATCATGACAATTATAAATTTATGAGCTTTTTTAAAATCACGGTTCCGAACGTAGTCGGATACCTTAAGTTTCAATGCGTTCAAAGGAATTACGGAGGGAAAACACCCCCTTAAACTCTAAAAAATGCAAGAAGATACTTATCTGCTAGAACAGTGCTTCTCAAACTTCCAATATATGCGACCCAATTTTCAATCCAAATTTTCATCGCCCCCCTACCCCATACAATAACATGTATTGAATGCAATAAAAATGTACTTTTACGTATATCTGCCGGGTTCATAAAATGCTTATACTGTATGCATATAAAGTGCAAGACATATTAAAGAACACTTGGCGGGAACTGGAATGCCGTCTATAGGCATTTCCCAAGCTCCCAAGGGCGTCCACGTAACAATTTACTGAGGTAAATGGCCTAAATGCCCTCATTACAGTACTTACTCTTTATCCAAACAAACAAATGTCTAATTTTAATAGTTTGAGCAAAATAAACATTTACAGTCAGGGCAAGACTTTTAGGTTTTCACTCTATATATTGTATCAAGCATGTTTATTCTTTATTATTTGTTGTTTATACACAGCAATTTTACCTCACCTGTGAAATGCTATATATGCAAGTTATCTGTACAGATAATTCTTTTTTAATTCCGAGAAAGGGTGTTGGTTACTTAGACGAGCCAACCTCTCACACACAGCTTTCCCATGAAATCGATTACATACCTCTTTCACAGAGTTGAGTTGTTTGATGGATGAGAAAGTAACCACTTCAGGTTTCTATTTTTTTTTTTGTTTCAACATCCAATAATGGAAGTGTCAATTACTTCGTTAAGCAATGTCTACTACAACCGATTAGCGTTCCATTTTGGTAAAGAACAAATAAAAAAAAAAGGAATCCCAGATAGTTATAGGATGAAACGTTTCAATTCTGTCGGTGTGTTCAGGAAACAGGATTATTTATTTCTTTTCATTGGCGAAAAAACAAAACAAAAACAAATGCAATTGAAGCGTCAGCATTTTACAGAAGTGATTTTAAATTACACATGATTGTTTAATGATGTTGATTTACAAGATGCAGATTCTAAATTGTTGAACTCCACCGTTTTCTCGGTATAAATCGGGTTCAGTTTTCAACCGAAGTTGTCGAGGTGGGGTTGAACTTGATGATATATTGATGCAGTCATTTAAAATAATTTCACCCTGTTGCCGCCTTGAAGTAAACTTAAGACATCAAATGAATTAATAAGTAAGCAAAACGTTCCGACCGCTTAGTCATAATCAATTCTAGTGGTTTCCTGACGCCTATGCAGAATGTTACAGAGAAATCCGTGCGTGTTATTATCCAGAGCTAAGCTGTAATACCAACTGTCATTGTTAACTGAGATTGAAACGTTAAAAACATTAAGTTTACTAGATGTAAAATTTTGAACACTCCTTCTCCTTCCAATCACGAGCTTAAGCCTCTATAATGAATTAAAGTATTACTATTATAAGGTTATTGGACTATAAAACTTTTTAAATGCCAGGAAAATCGATTGATTGTTCAGCTATTAAGAGAAAACTATATTTGACACCGGACTTTGCTTATATATATGCATGGATTTAGATTGCCGTATTTATTCGAATCTATAAGCCACGCTTTTTTCCAATTCTTACTATTAGTTCACAATCTCTCTATAGATATTGTATCTTGTTCAAATTTTCAATTGTTAATAAAATAGACTTTAAAGCGCTCAATTGATCTGAAATTTTATGTACAAGAATATTTTGGATGACAATACAATAATTTAATTATAATTAATAAAAATTAATTGATTAAAACTAATTATTTAAAGAATTACAAATACAGCCACGTTGGCTTCACTTTTAGCGACTTGGGTCAAAACATGAAAAGGTTTTTTTCTCACGTTTTAAAGCGCTCATTTGAGCTGAAATTTTCTGTACACGATTGTTTTGGGTGACAATTCGATAATTTAATGATAATGAATAAAAATTAATTGACTGAAACTAATCATTTAAAGAATTACAGATACAGTCACGTTGGCTTCACTTTTAGCGACTTGGGTCAACGTTGGGTTATGTGCAGTACCTTGTTTTCGAATTTATTATACACGATCAAATTTTAATTAATAATTTCATAATCATTTATGGAAATGAAATAGATGGAAATGTATAAAATTTCTAATTCAAGATAAAAGCCAGGTATCCTAAGCTTTATATTTATAGCTAGTGTGAATTGACTCCAAAATCTAAGAATTTCTGAAATGCAAAAGCCAATTTTACTCATTTATTTATATAGATTTTTTTACGTTAATTTCTTAGAAAATTTTGTATGCGAATCATGTTGTCATGTTGAAAAATATATGTATGTTCATAAAAAGCATAATGTATATTTTATCTTAAGTCCAGAAATTAAATAAACCTGGAAGGGGTTAAAATGCGACATTACCCTCAACTCCATCAACCACAACGCGTCAAACAAGTTCATGTAGAAGTTAATATTCATTTCCTTTTTTTTACCGGTTTTAATGAGGAACACAATAGTAAACTATATTTTATGAGGTATTCATATCTCCTAAGCACCCCATCTAACAATACTATTTATTGCATTCTATGTATAAAAATCATAATTAACTGCAGGGGCGTGCACAGACCCCTCTCATATGGGGAGGGGGAGTTGCAGTCTAAAAAAAAAAGGAAACGATAACACCGAGGGACAGTTATGGATAATATAAAATATGCCCCCCTCCCCCTGATTATAATCCTGTTCAATTGCAGTGTACAAGGTATTTACCATTTTCCTAACCCTCTGGACGGAACATCAATTTTTTGCCGCATTGAGAAGCATCCGCCTGACAGATGAATTTTTTTAAAAATTTTATTACCTTAAAGACTGTTTTAAATGTCCTTATAGCTCATGAAATTGAGTATGGCTCAAATAAAATGTTTAGTGTTAAATCAAGCACAACAATATATTTTTATCACTAGAATTGTGACGTATTTTTATAAAAACTGATTAAAAATTATTTATATTGATGTAAAAGTAATTAAAAATAATAATACCAAACAGGAAAAAACTATAGGATTATCCATCTGACAGACGGTGATAGGTAAGAAAAATCACACATATAGTGAGTTGAAAAAAATCGCCATGTATCACCACGTGATCCTCTCACTGGGAAGAGTCCAATTGAAGATGTCAAGGCAGCCCACCCCAAAAATAACGCCACAGCGTTATCTACAGGTATCAAAGCAAATCATCCCCGTCTGAGAGACGGATGCTCCAGTCAGAATGTTAAAACTAGTCTCTTATGGCTGAGAGAGAAATTCATGATAGTATATAAGCTAGTTTTAATATAAATATAGCGATAATAATTGAGCTAGTTTGTGATAAATATAAAAGGAAATTTTATTTATTCTATTGTTTTTCTAGTGGAAGCTTAAATGGGCTTAAAAATACAGCTTATAAATATTAAACGAAAGAAAACATGACGTTTCAGACGATTAGGGGAAATTGCATAATAATTATGTTTATATTATTTTAAGATGAATAAATTTTGATGGTTTGTATTTCTTTCATAATAGATTTCCCTATATATTTGTATTTAAATAGCAAGAAAATTATTCGCCAGAATGAGATGGCTGTTAAATTTCATTTTAGTTTATTACCTGCTTTTTAATTGAAAACTCTCGGAATATTATTGTCAAAGGAAATGTTTATATGAAAATATTATTATTGTTTGCAAAAATTAATTAAGTCATATAAGTGCCAGTTAATTATATATATAGCACCTTGTTATCAGGGTTGGTAAATGCTCTTTGGAAAATTATTTTATGTACGAAAAAATTTGTTTTTTTAAGAGATTTAAGTCGTTTATATTTATATATGTAGGAAAAATAAAATAAAATATTAATCATATAAAATTGAAAAACAGGGCATTATTATACAAGTTTAACCCTTTATCTACCGCATTATGATTTACTGCAGTTATTTTCATGCAATATGTTTTTTTGAGTCATTACATTGAAAGTTATGGGATATACATAAAAAAAATACTCAACTTTAAAAAAAATTAACTCGTTAGAGCTAATTAATTAATTAAAGATAATGAACTGTAAAATTAATTACATACACTGTTCATTTAAAATAAATAGTCAAATCATTTTCTAAGGTCTTCATTTACATACAAATAATAATAATAATAATAAGATACATTTTGACATTAACTATTTTTTCGGAACAAAAATGACAATCTTCGCAATGCGCTGAAAACGCCATCAGTTGAAAATGCAATTTCTGCTCTAAAACTATTCGCTTTCCGCGCTAAAATACTCATCATAGAACACGTGCTGCCATATATCTTGGAAGAGTGGATTTAAAAGAATATTTCTGCTAAGTATCGTCAGAGTATTCGTAAAAATGGTTATTCTATGTAATTTTAAAGTGAGTGGTACTTATAAGTACCGTCGGTAGATAAAAGGTTAAAGAAAAGGGTAAAAGAGATTATTTTATTTTAAAAGCTGAAATCAACGATTTTCCGTTTATAAATTTTTTTTTTATTTATTTCAAATTATTATTGAATGGGTGTTTTATAGTAAATTAAACAAAATAACGCAATTTATGCTCCTTAATAAAAAGCGTTTGTTTTAATTTATTTTATTTTTATTTTAATGATACTGCTTTTATTATGTACCTTTCCACAGAAGCCCACAAGAATTTATAGAAAGCTATTTATTAATTACATCAAACAAAACATAAATACTGAATTTAAGCCTAGTGGTCGGCGTGTCATGAGTTCGAGCTCTTGAGCCACTAACCATGCATTCCTGATGCATGTTAAATTTGTCGTGGCTCAAAATACTCCCATTGGCGGGGTGTGGTAGTTTGGAGAGGGCAGTGGGTCATTTGATTATGACCACGGCTCAAAATTGCGAGGCCTATCAACAATGACTTCCGTGTTGATGTATAGTGCGACGTTAATAATCACGCACTCATTTCCCATGATAAATCTATGCTGTAACGTGGTTGGTCGTTTTCCAAATACAGGAAAGGTCCACGCAATTAACAGGTTGGATCTTCCTAAGTAATTCGAAATATATTCTTGAGCTTTCTAGTAAATACAATAGATTTTTAATATAAAACAATTAACGCACGAAAAATCCCTCACAAGCACAAACTGAAAAAAATATAAATACATAATTACAATATTGCATGAGGCCAATGAAACGCACAATCGTTGTCAAATATTTGACTCCCGTCTTGCTTCCCTGTATCGTCCTTATACAGGATGGGAAGAACCTTCTAGGAGTTTCTACAGTTTTCTCATCAAATATAATCCAGTTCTTTTTCATTTCTTCTAGCTATTTTTGTTACTAAATTTGGCAAGTTGGGGATATTTGGAGACCAAATTCGTCACCAAGATCACTCTCATTTAGACACAGAAAGTTTTCTTTTTTTCCCTACAAGTGATTTTTCTTGCCGCAATTCACTTTCGGCAAAGAAGCCAACAATGGCCAAATTTTTCGTAACAAGATACTGGCGTAACAGGGTGACGAGTGCTTGCTAAAACTCTTCAAACTTTTTAACAGTTTCTCTTTGAATTGTTACACAATATAAGCTTGATTTAATTCCAAACTACGACAATGTCAATGTTTTAATTGATAGTATATATTACTTAATTTCTAATCCCGATGTTCGAAAGAGCTTTTTTGATATTTCGATTACATTTATAAATCATGAATGGGAATAAAATCATTAGAGCGATATATAAATATATTTTGAAATTTAAATATTATTGTTTTGGCCTAATATGTTTATGAGGAAAGCGTTTACTTAGAAGGAATGAATAAATATGATTATGAAATGAAAGCAAAGGAAATTTAAAACTAAATATAAACAAACAAAAAAAAAGGTGTTAAATATGGGGAAAAAAATGTTTGTTCTGCATAATTTACCCTTTTCAATTTTAATATCGTAATTTTCGCGAAAAACAAACTTAAAAAAAGATTTCGATTTGAAGTTACAGCAATAATAAAGCAAATTCGCCATACATATTCATCACAGTCGCTGTAGAACTGATAATAATTTTAGCTTTCCTTTTGTAATGAATGTTTGCATTTAAAAGATTTATATAAATAGAATAACAGATATTCAAAATAAATTAAATTTGCCTTACAGATTGAAACTCGTTTTGAGCGATAAGAAAAATATCTGCAGTATTCGTTGAAAATGTTTTATTACTTTTAATTTTCGTTTCTGCTGTTTATGTTCAAGCCGAAATTGAATTTTATGCGTATACGGTTCCTATGGTCTACTTAAATTTCTAAAAATGTTATTTAATATAATCAATGGAAAATAAAACTCAAACTCAGTGACGCAACAGCCCCTGAGGGCCAGGACTTGCTGTGCCCATCCCAGTATACGCGACCATTGGATGCTGAGGTGCATGAGCAGATGTCCCGATCAGGTGGACAGTCTGAAGCGAGACCTCCAGTGTTTAGGTCTTCAAGCAAGCTTGGTACTCATTTATTGACCCACTGCAGTAGGGATGAAAGGTTGAGTTGACCTTACCCAGCCCTGGAATAGAACCCGGACTCTTTTTAGTGCGGCACCACATAGTCGATAACAACTGCCACAGGTAATTTTGACTCCCAGTTTCCTCCTCAGAGGGAAGCACCTGAGCTCAGACGGTGCGAAATTGTACTTAGGAATTTAATTTTGCCGAGAGCACCCAAGCCAAATGGGTACTCAATGGATTTTTTACATTCCACATAATCATACGACATGGACGTTGTCTATTTTTTGCATCATGAAAATCATGAAATTATGTTGGTATCATCTAAGTTGACACCTCTTTCGAAGTAGCACCGGCATACTCTAAATTTTTTTCTATAAATTGATTGGTTGGTAATTTATTAACGTCACACTCAAAACCCACAAGAAGTCTCTATTGGCTATTAATATATATTAATTCTTTATCCTGTTTTCCCCATTTCTTCGTTGCTGAAAAGAATTTTGCATTAGATTAGGCATACTTTTTTTTTTAAAGCACATTTCTTTATTTATAAATAAAAAAAAAAACAGAAGAAAAAAAAATATGAACATGATAGTAAATAATTTATTTGGTCTCGTATTTTTCCGATGAATAAATTTGCTTGAGGATGTTTTGTGTTGATATCAAATAAGAAGGAAATAATTGGCAGGAAATATCATAGAATTTACTTTGATTTTATAACTGAAACTATCAAACGGATTTCTGACCCCGACTTATGTGTGTGTGAGAGAGAGGGAGACGTTTAGAGTATACCTGCATGCCGTCAACACCCCTCTACAAGATACTAAACCTTGTTTTATTTGTCACCGTTTTTTAAAATATAGTTACAATGAATTTCTTTTCCTGAATAATGGGCATTTTTTCAACTGTACTTGGGAATAACAGGACAACAGAACAGAATGGTCCCGTTCAGAGTAAGCGAGAGTTATGTTAACGTCGCACTCAGTGGTGCACACAAGGGGAGGGTCCTGGGGTCGGACCCCAAAGCCCTCGATTTTTTTTTCCCGATTGATTATAATTCTAAGTATATAGTACGTAAAATTTAGTTAAATATTTGTTATTAATGATTAATTTTATTAATTAATGCTAATTATTTATTCAATAATTAGTTTTTTACTGTGTTTTGTTCCCGAAAATCGACAAAATCAAAAGGAGCATGATACAAGAATGGTGAATTTTTGACCCCTAACCCCCTTGAAAAATTCTTGTGTGCGCTACTGGTCGAACTACAAAGCAACACGAGGGCTATTGGTGACGGACCTCGTAATTTTGAACCATGGTGAAGTGACGAGGATGACACCCCACTTGGAGCTGGTACCCTACTCTCCAAACTATTACACCACGCCAACGAGAGGATTTTTGAGCCTCGACTGATGTAACGAGCATCGGTCTCCTGTACACGGCGGGTCTTTAGTTGCATCAGGACTCGAACCGGCTACGAGCTCGTGACCACAGTAGCGCACGCAGAATTTTCCAAGGGGGTCTAAAGTCCGCCATTCTTGTATCATGCTCCTTTTGATTTGTCGATGTTGGGGAACAAAAAACAGTAAAAAACTAATTACTGAATAAATAATTAGTTTTAATTAATAAAATTAATCAGTAAAAACAGATATTTAATTAAATTTTACGTATTATATACTTAAAATTATAATCAATCGGGAAAAAAATAAAGGGCTTTGGGGGGGGTCCGGACCCCTGGGACACCCCCCTTGTGTGCGCCACTGCGTGACCATAACCACTAAACTACCACAGCCACAGTCCCAATTAGAACGATTCGAAATGTAAGACTCAAAGCATAAGAAACACAGAGAATTGTTTGCCAAAGATGTCAAATAATAATAATAATAAAGTGAAAAAACACAAGCATATTAAATTTTTTTTTTCAAAAAATGACATGTTGAAATTCTTCTGAAACAAATCCAATCTGTCTCACGGTTTTTTTATTGTAAAATGTGAAGGTTTGAAAATTCATGGATTATTATTTACTTAGGTTGTTCATCAAATATGAATAACACTTATTTTAGAACTTTTATTTGGCTGTGTGTACCCAGCATTCCAATAACAACAACAAATAACATCTAACCTCAAGTATAAAGGCACAACTCTCGGAAATTATTTCCGGTGTTTTTCCTTTAATAAATCATAGAAAGTCATCACGCAAAAAGGTTTTTCAGAAAAATACCCTCTTATAGTGACACGTTCCATTGAATGCCGAAATTATCTGACTATAAGCAAGTTTTGTTCGAACCGTCATATATAACTTACCATGAAATGTATTACTCTCTCTCCTCCCCTCTCCCAAAATCCTTTATACGCACCAAAAAGAAAAAAAAAAAAAGATTAAAAAGATGACGAATGAGAAGTTGTAATACATCTGCAGTTGTTTTTCCAGTGCCCGGTGTGTTTGAGCTCAGACGCGATTTCTTGTGCCTGGGAAAAAATCGCCTGACGTTTCGGGATGGATTAACCGCGAGAGGGAAGGGGAGAAGGTCAAGGAGGTGTCAGAAATATTCTCGTCTGCGTCTAACCTCCCTTTCCTTCCCTCCGGTGCCAGAAACATTCTGTTTGTCCAGGGGTGGGGAGAGGAAGGGGATTACATATTTGCCTCTTTGAACAAAAAGACAGGCGTCAAACAAGAAATATTGGGGGAAGCGAGAGAGATTATTCCGATCTTCGTTCTGTGATTTTTATCTCATTTGCTTTTCTCATCTCTGTAGAATATAAATACGGGAGTCATCTTCCCTGTCAAGCCTCGAACGGCAGCGAGGGGTGAGGCAATTTATAAGAAGCGTTTGAAAGAGGAATGATCCTTAAAGTGTATGCTTTTTTCAGAAATGGAATAGTTTAGCATGAGCTGACACATACGTATACGTTACCTATACAATGAAATACGTTTAAGGCAATCTTCGGCAAAAGTTCGAGAGGTTGAACTAAACGCGAAGCACATTTTCAGACAAAAAATGCCTCAATTTTTCCATGGAAATTTGCAAAATTATAACTCATGCCTCTGTTAACAATATAGTGTTTTTAAAAATATAAAATATTCCGTGAATACTTTCTTTTTCGTTTTAATACGTGAAGGCATAGCCCAGTTAACATTACAATACAGGAGAAAACACGTGAAACACATTTTATACCAGTAAAAATGAATCAATTCGCTTAACCCCTTATCTACCGCATTATGATTTACTGCACTTTTTTTCACGCAATACTTTTTTTTTTAATCACTGCATTGAAAATGAAGGGATCTACATAAAAAAAATACTCGACTTTGGGAAATTTAAATAGTTACAGCTAATAAATATTAATTAAAGATATTCAACTGTAAAATTTATTATATACACTGTTCACATAAAATAAATAGTCAACTCGTTTTCTAAGGTCTTCATTAAAACTCCAAAAAAGAATAAGATACTTACCTTTTGACATTAACTACTTTTTTGGAACAAAAATGACAATCTTCACAATCCGCTGAAAACGCAATTTCTGCTATAAAACTATTCGCCTTCCCCGCTAAAATACTCATCATAGAACCCGTGCTGCCATATATCTTGAAAGAGTGGATTTAAAAGAATATTTCTGCTAAGTATCGTCAGAGTATTCATAAAAATGATTATTCTATGTACTTTTAAAGTGAGTGGTACTTATAAGTACCGTCGGTCGATAAAGGGTTAAAAATGGGAAGTATGATAAAAAGGCAGCTCTCTACTGGATAGTGATGCCAGAATATCAGTGGCGCACACAAGGGGGGTCCTGGGGGTCCGAACCCCCCCAAAGCCCTTGATTTTTCTCCGATTGGTTATCATTCTAAGTATATAATACGTAAAATTTAATTAAATATTTGCTATTAATGATTAATTTTATTAATTAATGTCAATTATTTATTCAATAATTAGTTTTTTACTGTGTTTTGTTCCTGAAAATTGATAAAATCAAAAATAGCATGATACAAGAATGGTGAACTTTCAACCCCGGACCCCCTTGAAAAATTCCTGTGTGCGCTACTGCAGAATATCATATTAATTTTTATTATTTTTTTTATATCTGAAAAAATGTTCCATATTCGGGTCCTATTCTTTAATATTAACCGAAGATAGCGTTAACGCGACAACGCTTAAAACAAAATATCGGTTAACACAAAATGATACAAGGTCCCCACAAACTACTACGTATTTTCATACATTTTTTTTTTCTCTTAACACGAAATGAACATTACTTAACAAAAAAAGATTTCCCTTCTGGGAATGAACAAGGTACAGAAAACACCAACCAGATTGCACTGTCCTTTTGTATTATCGGAAGAACTCAATGCAGTAAATGATAGATAAAGACATTTTGGAGTTGGTTCAAAACTAAAAAAATAATAATACAGATTCCGACGACGAAAATGAAATGAATAATGCAGCTCCTGTCTCCACATCATCCGAAATGAGGAACATCATGAAATGCATGCTCAGTTGCTTAGACACATATTCCAATGGTGAAATGAATAACAAAATGGATGATATCCAGTGGCGCACACAAGGGGGGTGTCCTAGGGATCCGGACCCTCCCCCCAAAGACCTTAATTTTTTTTTTCGATTGATTATAATTCTACGTATATAGTACGTAAAATGTAATTAAATATTTGTTATTAATGATTAATTTTATTAATTAATGCTAATCATTTATTCAATAATTAGTTTTTTATTGTTTTTTGTTCCCGAAAGTCGACAAATTCAAAAGGAGCATGATACAAGAATGGTGGACTTTCGACCCTAGACACCTCCCTGGAAAAATTTCTGAGTGTGCTACTGACGATATCAAACAATTTGTGGACAATTTGATTCTAAAAAAAGACAATGCAAAAAAAATATCGGATTATTTTCCAAAAATTCAATAAATGTTTTGTTTTTCAAAAAATTTGAAAATTTTGTGTATTGAATTTCTCAAAGTTCTTATGAATGCTTTTTTTTTCATTGAATTTTATTAAGTACATACATATCTATGTAAATAAAAAATTTGCTCTAATAAACTTAATTTCATTGAATATGTTTGTTTATTCACAATAACCTTTTACACGAAATCCTTTTAACACGAAAAAATATTTCAGTCCCTTCAGTTTCGTGTTTAACGATTTTTACTGTATATACATATCGTATATTCCGGTGTATTACGTACATCGGCGAATAACGCGCACTTATACTTACAAACTGCATTCCCTCCCCCAGTGGCGTAGCGTACACCCTCGCAACCCCCGCATCGTGGGGGCAGGGTTCTAGGGGCCCAAAGCCTGACTGCCATCAAGTACCTACCCTTTGTAAAATCCAACTTCGGGGGCCCAAAACCCGACTTTGCAGGAGGGCCCAAATGTTCTCCGTTACGCCACTGCCCCCCTTCTTTTTTTTAGTGTATTCGTCATATAACGCGTGCCTTTTTTTTAACGAAAGAAACCTGAATTGTACAAGTGTAATGCTTTTATCTTTTGACAAATACTGTTCACATAAAAACAACAGGTTATGTAGAGCTTTTTTGTGCTTAGCAGACACTACAATATTAACACTCATAGTTATTTTTCAAAAAGAAAATCTTTCTAGAAATCTAAATTTCCCTAAGGCGTTTTCATTCATACGCACGAGAAGGATGGAGGGACAACACACAGAAGTAGCAGTCTTTTCAGATGGGGGAACACCATTAAACCTTTACTTATGCATCAAAGCATAAACAGTTTAAAGCACATCTAAAACGTCAGTAAAACACACATACCCTGACGGGGGAAAAAATACCAACACCAAGAAGAAAAAAATTATTGTAGTGTAATGAAATTTAGACAATGTAATTGTCTTGTTAATATATGTTTAATTGATTGAATTTTCAAGATCACAGGTTAATTTCAGCTCAGGAAAATGCATTTCAAATGGGAAATGCTGTTTCATTAATAGCCTGTGTAATCTTTAGAATTTTGAATGCAAGCGTGCACGCATTATGTCACATAGGTGAGGAATGTCCCTTTGCAGTATGGAGTTCCATGCTTGTTGTACTTGTTGTGTCAATACTGGGACGGTCAGTATTGACTGTGGATGATGCTGGAGTCACCGTCCAATGATACCCCATACGTGCTCAATTGGAGACAGATCTGGTGATCTCTCAGGTCAAGATAACAAGTCCTCTGTAGAGCCCGTTGCGTCACGATAGTGGTGTGAGAGCGAGCGTTATCTTGTTGGAAAACTTCTCCCTGAATGCTGTTCATGAATGGCAGTACTATAGATTCAGTTACCAAACTGATGTATAAATTTGCAGTCAGTGTGTTTAAGATAACCACGAGAGTGCTCCTGCTGTCATAGAAAATTGCTCTCCAGACCATGACTCCGGGTGTAGGTCGAGTGTGTCTAGGCCAAAGACAGTTTGGTTGTAAGCGTTCCCCTGGCCTCGTTCCGACCAACACACGGCCATCACTGGCACCAAGGCAGAACCTGCTTTCATCAGGAAACACAACAGATCCCCACTCCGTCTTCCAACAAGCTCTGGCTTGACGTCACTGGTGTTGCAAATGGCAAAGGCTTGGAGTCAGTGGAATACACACTACAAGGCACCTGGCTCGGAGATGTTCTTGAAGTAACCGATTTCCAACAATTTGTTGTGTCATTGTGGTACCAACTGCAGCTCGAATTTCTACCGCAGACGCAGTACGATGCTCCACAGCCGTATACAGCGGGCCACGAGGACGCCCTGAACCCGGTCTTCTTGAGGCAATATCCTCCCTTGACCAATGCTCCGAACAATCATGCACGGTGAATACATTCCGTCCAAGTCTTTCTGCAATATCACGAAAAGAAAATCCACCTTATTGTATCCCTATTACGTGACTTCGTTCAAACTCGGTGAGTTCTTGATAGTATCTCCTTCGTCTTCTTTGAGGCATTCTTGGCTAACATCAACTCAGTACGTCAAATTTCACATACAAATAACGCTCACGAACTTTGTTGTTGTTTCCAATCCCCTTGGAGCAGGAAAGCCTACACCAAGTCCATTTGACCTTTCCGCATAATAGTGTCACACACCAGGTATTGGTCTTCAAACAATTGTAGCAGGAAAATGCCCCAGAAGTCCAGAAGATGAGCAGGAGAAGCAGGGAAAGGTAAAGAAAGACTTTACCCGCCCCCCGTCCGCACAAAAGTCATACTACGCAGGTGACCGCTTCTAAAGCGCGCCAAAGCCGTCTGATGTGAGCCCTGGAACTCCTGCACTGTAGAGATAGGTCAGGACTCTAAGCTGCGTACCAATGGTGAGCAGGAGGGTTTCGCCAAGTCAAATTCATTTTAGTTCTTTAGAGGGAATGAATTTCAGAATGGTTTAAGACAGTGGAACTGGGTTTAGAGAGATCACAACCCCTACCAGCCGGCTTATCAGCTGCTTCGTTCCCAGGCACACCCACATGTGATGGTACTACACCAGTACTGTCCATAATTTTTGGCGAATTCTTCAAATATTGGATGGAGCTTCTGCTGTCTGTCAGGATCCAGATACTGTCCTTATAAGAGTCGAGAGCATGATCTAGAGCACCATTAATAGCAATCAGTTCCGATCTAAAGACGGAACAGTGGTCAGGATTCCTGATGCTGATATTAACATCATTCCCAGGAGTGTTACTGAAAATACCACTCCCTGCTCTATCCTTATCCGAACGACTACCATCTGCGAAAATAATCAAGCCTTGATCGGGTATGTCATTTATTACTTCAAGTGCCAGTTGTCTGATTAATTCCGGATGGCTGCTATGCTTGGGAGTACTGGTCAATAATTCCTCCCGGAATTCAACATGATTAAAAGAATCAATAGGTGGGATGTAGCTAAAAGGTGTAGATGTGTCCACAGTGAAATCAATAAAACCACGTTTACACATGTAACTTTACAGCACGTAATTAAATCAACTCAGATTCGCAAGTTCTGAGTGGCGCTACTAGCACCACGCTTAACGGCAAGGCGCGAAATTTGAATCGATGTCATCAGGAACGTCTTAAGACTTCTTGAGGCTCTGGGTCCCTACTCAAAAATAGGCCCTGGGACTTACAAAATTCTCGGAATTCACATGATTAAAAATCAAAGTGATGTAGCTAAAAGGTGTAGATGTGTCCACAGTGAAATCAATAAATACACTTTAAACAATAAATGTGCAGTAATTAAATCCACCAGATTCGAGTCCTGATGGCGCTACTAGCACCACACTTAACGCAAGGGCGAATTGATCGATGTCAGGGAGGTTAAGACCTTGAGGCTCTGGTCCCTACTAGAAAAGGCCCTGGGACCCTCACAAATGTAGGCCTACCTATGACCCTTAAATACCAAAATCCAGTTTCGAAATAGATACAAACAATAATCTAAACAAATAAATGTGATGATTTCAATCGCACTCATGATGACGTCTTAGACTGATGAGTAATGAGGTGAGGTGGTCCGCCACTGACAGACGACGGTCATCACATGTGAGCCGTTGACTGAGTCCCAATTCCAGTTTTTCGAAGATAGTCCGAAATAATTTTGACATTGAAATATTCAATCTTCAGATCTTCTGAAGACTGAGTCGAGAAAGACCAAATTTCGTTAATCTTACACAGTCTATATTGCGGTGTTCTGATTTTTTCCCTTTCAGTGTATATATCACTGCCAGTTTCCTCGCGATCGATGGTTTGAGATCACTAATCTAGCATACGAGTTGTCACCATCTTAATTTGGTAAGGACACTATGAAAGATGAATATTCTATTAGAAGTTTCATTCAAGAAATCTAGTATCAAACAACTCCCATTTTTCTGATTATCGAATCGATTCAAAAACTGGCGCAATCTGGTTGTAGCCCCCGGGCAGAACCCCCAGCAAGACAACAAAATAAGATTCCCACCGGATTTTGTTATTCGAGGATACATTACTTTCTAATTTCCCTTCATCTTCACTTGACACTGCTTAAAATCTGTTCCAACAAAAACAAACCTAAATTGAATAGAAAAAGGGGGTAGAGCGTAAGCGACGCTTTACATGGGGTCTTTTTAAGAAGTGTTCAAGACGTGTTTGTGTGTGTGAGTTTGGATTAGTTTCTTTTTTCTGACTTTGTGCAAGACAGATAAGGACACAGAAATAAAAAAATAATAATAATAATAAAAGAAACAGCCTTGTCGGTTCGAAAAACGTCGGAAATCCGCTTAATATTCAAGACCACGCTAATGTTAAGGGTTTAAATGGACGGAGTGGAGAGAGAGAGAGAGCGCAGTCCAAACAGTTCTTATGTCACTATCATCAATAATGGTTAAAGTCTGTAAACATCCAGCGGGTCTTCTGTACATACATTGCTTTCCTGATGTATCAATGATGGATCAGTGAGGGAAAAATTGTTGGAAGGGAATTTTTATATTTGTTTTTTTCCTGTGTGTGAGGCCAGATTACTTGTTCGAAGTTTATTATTCTATGTTGTGGTGTGTGATAGCGATTAGAGATAGTTCGTTAAACTATGTGTGGTGGAGAGGTGTATGAAAATTTAAATTTTCCGGAATGTTTTTCGCTTAAGGTATAACTGAAGGATGTAGTCACCATTTATTTTTATACCAGACCAATGGCAAGGCATATTTCAACTAAAGCATCATAGATTTTTGCATCAGTTCTTATCAAAACCACAAACTGAAATGCAAATTTTTATACGTCATTCTTACGTCACTTTCTTCCTATTTTTCGTTTGAAGTTTTCATCATTCATTTTCAGTTCTAAAAGATCTAAGTAATAAATCACAAACATCAAAGGAGATCCTCATTCACTTTGCTTATTTTCAATCGTATGTATTTCAGAATCTTTGTGAAAACACTCCTCTACAGAAGTAGTTCCCGAGCCGCGGACCGTGCCGTGGATTAAATAGTACTGAGCCGCACAAAAACATTAAATTACTTACATTTTGTTTTATGTGATATATTTCTCTCTCGGGTTTGTGCGACTTTTTTTACGGAAATCACTTTGTATTCCATGTTAAATTACTTTGTATTCAATTTTTGGTGCAACTATATTTCATTCTGAAGTCATATTTAAATATAATTAAATTACAATTATTAAATCAAAACACTCTAATATAAAACAATCACCCCCACATACACTCAACAACCCGCTGTAAAATTATCAAGCTTTAACTGGTCCAACGTGAAAAAAAGATTGGGAAGAAAAGATTCCCCCTAATGGGTTGCATATTAACCACTAATCCTTTGCAAGCACGACAAATCCTCCAAATGTGAAAGACATTTCATGGCGGCTCTCACTACCCAAATTTGGACGCTGGAATTAATTACAATTCAAGCTCTTGTCGGATGCTAAATATTACCGTGATACAATTTTATCGAGAGCCACAAAATAGTTTTCCAGGGATTTTGTACATAATCATATGATATGCGTGGCTATGATGATCGCATCAAAAAAATCTGTCGATTTCAGCCAAGGTCGAACTCCCAACCCTGGACTTACAAAGCAGATACGCTACCTGAGCTGACAAAAAAAAAATTTACGAGCTCGTTTTGAAGGGTTTTTTCCCCTATAAAATGTTTTCCATCCCTTTTTTCCTCGGTGGCAAGACAGCCCAGGGTGGGCATTGGCCTTCTCAAGAAGCCTTTTCCAGGCCAGCCTTCTTCCTGCTAGTGTTCTCCACAGTTCCTAGTTCTCAAAACTAGATCTTTTTCTAGGCCATCAATCTAAGACTTGGCCTACTCTTTCTTCGTGTACCAATTGGTTGAGCATTGAAAACTTTTTTAGTGGTGCGGTATGTTTTCCATACATATGTTGTGATACCGCCCCCTTTTGGTGACCGTATCTTTGATTGTCAGCGTGAGCTAGAGGTGTAGGGTTTGCAAAAAGAATAGACATTTTTGATTCTTAATATGTCTTTATTAAGAATAGAACTTAAATGTCTAACAATTTAGATAAATTTAAATAAGCGAGAATCTATAATGAACAAACACACAGTGATAGTTAAACCGAATCGCGTAATTTCGACCACTTTCTCTAAGCTATAATTATTTAATCCGCCTACTCTCACTTCTAATAATATTACAAGTCCTAATATCAAATAATCATTCCTACCTTAATCCAAACTTAGATTCAATCTTTATGAGGAAACGTCTGGGCGCGCGTGCAATGGTATGCACCTTGTTTTAATAGTTTACTTTCCAGGTAACTTCTCGATTGGCTGTCAATTCACGCTTGTATCTTTTTCACTCATAACATTCCCCAAATTGCCATCTCACTTACGGAAACTTCTGTTCTTTTAAAAGCTATCTTATTTGCATTTCTTGTTCACATTTCGCTTCTTGGGTTTTGGTTGGAAAAGAGTTGCCATTAATCTTGGCCACCAAAGAACCCAGAGGTTATGTTAAAGAAAAGACGCGTGAGCTCGTCACATGTATTTTAACTTTACTACTCATTTCAGAAATTGATTAAGTACGGAGGTCGAGAACCACCTGTTTACGCGAAGAACACAGTTATACCTTTTCGATGTTAAACTCCTTTAAAATTTAGAATTGGTTTTTCCAATCACACACACACAAAAAACATTTAATTGTACATACAAATTCTTTAAAATCCTGAAACAAAAATGTTAAAAAATAACTAATCTTTTCGAAAGAATGAAATTAAAATCGTAAAACGTTTATTATATTTGCGAAATTAACATTTTGTCAGAAACATTCCGAGACGTTTAAAGTACGGGAACGCTGCACAGCTTTTCCAAATGATAATAATAATAATAATAAAAAGTAAACAAACATTTATTTATATTTCAGCTATCTTCAAAATGTTTCTTTGTGATTATTTTGCATGAATGTCTATATTTTCGAGTGGATTTCCTAAACACATTTGAGATGATCTTTTGTGAATTATATAAATAATAAAAATGATAAATATAAAAATGATAAAAAAAACTTTGTGTTTTCCTCTCCATTTGAATTACTTGACTTCTGAGAATAAGAATTAAAGTATCTTTATGAAAGAAAAAAAAAATCGCATTAATACAACTAAAAATACACAAACTTTTTTAGACTTGCATGCTTATTAAATTCTAACAAAAAGTCATCTAGAAAGTTTGTTCCAAAATAATTTTCCTCCTGCCGGTCTATAATTATATGTTCTAAACAACAAAACAATATCATTTTTAGAGTACTTTGTGCAAGAATTTGGTTTGTTGAAAGAAGAACTTCATATTTTTCTTTTCGAAAAGAAAAAGTCTATGTTGCATGGACAGCATTTAAATGTTATTTGTACGTTCTGAAAATATAAATAAATAAAACACTTATTGGTAAAACTGATTATTAAAACTACACCGAACAGATCTGTGAATTTAGTTTGTTCATAAATAAAAAATAGAGTTGAAACAAAAAAAAATTAATATTTAAAAGTATTTAGAATTCTTAGTATAGGAAAGTTGAGACTTATGGAAGCCATTTTGTTTTCAAACTACAGACACACAACCAATATAATATTTTTATCAGTGATCTAGTGATACATTTTATGTTTTTAATTACAATGTAATGATGGTTTTTTTTAAAGTATTATTTCAAAAAAAATTTCAGACTTTCAATTCTTTTATTCTAATATTTTTGAATTTTTCCCCACACATTTAATTACTGTATATTCCGGTGTATAACGCACACCTATACTTTCAAACTATATTTTTTTAGGTATATTCGCAGTAAAAGCGAACCTTTTTAACACGCTTTTATTAGCTTCACCTTGTATGTAATGGAATCTTTGAACTCGATTTTTACCCTCGATTTTAATTCGAAATTTTGGACACTTGTCAAGGACCAATGATAATACGATAATTTAATAATTTCGCTCCATTGCTCTGATCAGGATCATCAGGATTAACTATTTCCCATTTCCAGATTTGACGACTAAAAGATTGTTACAACCCTAAAGCGAAAAGGTTTTCATGATTAATACAAATACAAAAAATAAACAAAAAAGTGTTCTTTATGTGAAAAAGGGGAGGATGCATCAGCAATTTACCATAATATAAACAATTACCCAGCTATTCTGAAAATGGAAATAAAAAACACGAGCATGTGGAAAAAAAAGTTTATGTTTTAATTGCTTGAAACACAGACATAAAATCTGTTTTTCTAAATTCTCTTGTCGGATCTGTGGAAAGAAACATTCAACGTGAGGTGCTTTGTATACATTTTTATACATTACCTCTGAATTGCGGAATAGAGCTAGTAAGAAATTATAGCAATTGATATCGAGCATCCCACGCTTTTACCACAATGACATTCATTTTCTCGTTAATCATTTTATTCTTATTTTAAGAATTATTTTTTAGTTTTTAGTTCGATTAACTATAAAAGTGAATTTTTTAGTTTTTTTTAAAACTATATAATTTATTTTTAAAAGAAATCTGAAATGTACACGAGGAATGTTATTATCTTTGAAGTCTAGAAATAGTGTGTGAATGGTTAATTAAAACATAGAATGAAAAAAAAAATTAAACCTGACATAATTAAAGTCATTTAAGAAATGTAATATATCTAACGATTTACATGGAATGGAAGATGATTATTTAAGAATCTGATTAACAGTGACGGTGAAGATGAAACAATATTCGATAAGGAAGATATAAAGGAAGACCGAACATGACGATTTTTTCTTGTTAACCAATAATGAAAGTTCGTAAGGTTTATCCTATCTTTAAAATAAATAGTATTTAGATACATGCAGAAATCTAATTTTTCAAGAGATAACTTTTGGCACATTTTGCTGCAGAGTGAATCTGAATTAATCGTCGATTTGATTGCGTTAACGCTTAATCCGTTTTACTCGGCTCCAAACGGAAATCGTGCTCGTATCGGCAACACTCGCTTGGTTTTGAATTAAAAACTTTTTAGGTGTGTGTTTTGTTTTTTTAAGTAAATCTTCGATGCACAATTTTTCACGTGAAGTTTTATTTTCTTCATTTAAATATGCCCATTTCCTCTCAATTCTAACGAGAGAAGAGGAGCGCAAGTGAAAATAATTGAAAGAAAGAAAAAATGACTCTTCTTATGCAAGAGATCGATGATAAAAAGAAAACGAAACATTGGATATATCTTTTGATTCAGCAGAAAGAACATTTAAGCGCAAAAATATGCCAAAAAAAGTTAAAACCCGAAATTTTAATGAAGTTAATAGGCGAGAAATTTACCAATATTTTGGTTTATATTAGTGATGACAACTAAGGGGTTGTGAGAAAATAAAAGCATTAATTGAGAAAAAAGTACAAACCCTCTATTTTTGTTTGCTTAGGGAATTTTAAGAAAAGTAAACGGTTCTCAGGGCATAAGTTTTTCTGGCCTTACATACTATACGGCGTTATATAAGTTATATAAATGGTACTTACGTATAATCGCAACGGTATTAGCGACATGATACGAAAGGACGCTCATGGATGCCAATTTAACACCTACGACACATGGGAAATCAGGGTTGCTAACTTGCAATGTTGCGATACAACCAAAATACCATATAAACATCTTTGTAAAGTAAATATATAATCTATAAAAGTAATTTATATATAAATAATTTTAAATATTTTTGACTACTTGACATTTAAATCGTCAATATATTCATATTTAATATATAAGAATGCATAATTATTTGAACAATTTCGTTACGGAAAATGGATGAAATAAACAAATCCACCGATGAATGGGCACGAACAAGAGAACAACTTAACGCCCGCATGTGAAAATGTCACAAAAGAAAATGAAGTACATGCGAACAACTGGATTCTCTTGCCTAGAATAAACCAGAAGTTTTCACTTCAATCGTGCCGAAAAAGCACACACATTAATTGTTTTGTGTGTGGTGTGTTAGAAAAATTTTTTTTCTTTTGATTGACACATCCTTTTTGTCTGGAACAGAAAAATACTTTAAAAAAAAATTAAACAAAAAAAAGTTGCAGAGCATTATTAGACTTTACATGTGCAGATGAGTCAGCGAGTGCAACCTGTCGTGTGAGTTTTGAATAGGACATGAAACTCCTTTCTTATTTCACTTCAATCGTGTGATCAAAAGCACACCCACAATTTTATTTTATGCTCATCTTTTCTTTATTTTAAAGCTATTGTTTTTATATCCGGCGTATAACACGCATCTGTAAATTTCAATTATATTTTTTGTGTCATAAGTGCGCTTGATACGCTGAATTATACGGTCGGTATATATGAAGAGACAGAACGATTTTACAATGAAACATCTTCCTCTGATTAATAACTTAAATGTTTTCAACTGAAAATTCCGAATGTACTATAGCCGTTTGAGCGAAATTATCGAATTTAAAGCTATATTATTGCTCATAATTGACTGAATTTTGAATAAAAAAAGATTTGAAAAAAAGGGGGACCTGCACTCATTTTAAATTATATTGTACTACAATTTAATTAAATATAATTTCTCATATTCTCATACAAGATCGTAATGTACAGGTAAAAAAATACAATCAAGTTCAGGTATTGACGAATTTTTCCCATCGTTTTTCAATAGTGAGTTTATATATTATTAGAATGTTCTACATCAAGAATAGAAGATTATCTAATGTACCCAATTTCTGTATTTTATTTCAAGACATCATATTCGAAATAGATATTAATATCAAGTAACACGTTATATCACAAAAAGTGATAAAATAGCCAAACATTGGCGACTTATTAGCTAATAATCCAAACTAATTATCATTACAGTTTATTTCCTTTAAAAGAACATCGTAAATATAGAAAATGTTTAATATGCTAAATTTATGTAACGTTATAATCACAAGATAACAAAATCACGAGTTTCCTACCAATCAATTCAGAAATTCATGTGACGTCATAGTCACATAATAAATGCAATCTCGTGTTTCCAGCCAATCACACACACAGTACACGAGCTTCGCTGTTGCCAACTTTTGCTCTCTCCACAGAAACTCTTTTAAAATGTACATAATTGCAACTTATAATAATGTCAGTGGGTAAACAAAATGCATTTAGCTTATAAATTTAAGTATAATATAAGATTTTTTTTTTTTAACTTTGAATAACTTTTTGAAAAATATTAGTAATTGATTATATTTACCCAATTATAAAATCTGATATTTTATTTAAGTTTTACCAGCAAAACAACAAGTATAAGTCTCGCGTAAGTTTTGAATTCAGTGGAGAGCACATGATTGCATTTATCGTGCGACCGCCACACATGAATTTAGCCTATTCAAATTTATTAAATTAAAAGAAATGAATGCAATATTAATGAACAAAAAAAATTAATTATTTAAAAGAATCTGAATTCTAAAAAGTGTTTTATGGATTAGATTCTTTGTATTTCACTTTGTAAATACTCTGGTTAGATTCATACTTTTTTAAAAAAAACTAGGTAGGGGATATCCCCTGTCCGCCTAACGGCAGACCAACCCCATTGCACTAATTATACAACTGTTCACACCCACTGCTCAAATTTTAAAACTGTAATTTACATGTATTATAGTTCTATTTTTCGTTCTTTTTTCGCAAAATTCTTCGTGCTCAAAATTTCAGTTAAATTCATCACTAAAGCTGCATCATCCAACACTTCAATGATTAAGTCGTTAGATTTTGATAAATCTGCAGCTCTTGCAACTTCCTGAAAAGTTGAGTATTTAAATCTGTTGATTGTTAATAAACCTTCGTATAAGACAACTCTTTTCTACTCTCACAACGATTCCAGTCCAGGCAGTCGTTGCGATATTTTTCTGCGGGAGCTTGCAATAATGTACTATCGCAACCGTATGGGCCACATCATATGAAAACGAAGCACATGGTTGCCAACTTGGCGATTTATTTTGATTGGCACTGTTGTGACAGTACGCAATAAATTTACTACAGGATCACGAAAAACTTCTTTTGTACATATATAGAGAGAAATTCATTAAGTATTTTTACTATAAAATCGCGAAATGCTAAAAGTTATCGCCATTCGATACTATTCGAATGATAAAACGTTTCATGAAATGTTTAAAGCCTAGAATTTAGATATTTTGAGAGAATCTAAATGCTATCTATATTTACAAAATGTTATTAGTATGCATTATATATAGAAAAAAAACAAGCTAAAATTCTAATGATATAACACGAGAATAGTAAGCTGAAGTCAGCGACACTTAAACAAATAGTTTATATATATATATATATATATATATATATAAAACACATAAAATAATATTTACAACAGAGATTATTTTTAATCTCTACCATGGTATTACGTTCCAAGAAAATATTTAAGATTTATTTATTATAAAATGAAGAAAATAGAACTATTTACAAACATTATCAAAAGAAAATTGAAGTTCGGAATCAATCCCGAGTATAAAAGGTATTTCCGAAGATTATTCATTTCTAAAAGAAAATATAGATGAGTTCATTCCACCCGCTTTTCTCCTGCATTATAAACAATAATCATTTAATTTTTTTTTTCATTCGAATTTTTTAAAAAGAGAAAACAGCCCAATATTTTTTTTTTCTTTTCATTTGAACAAATCTGTCCGTATTTCGTTCACGCTGCATTTTGATTATATACTATTTGTGAGTAAGCGTGTTTTAAATGGGGTATATCAAACAGAGCAACGAACGTTTAAGGTTCCCTGGTTTTTTAATTGTGTGTATTAATAATGGACTGGAAATGAAAAAATAACACAAATATAAAAGAAATATATAAAATATGAGTTTATATATAAAATTAATTAATTAATAAATAAATAAAGGGCTAATAATTACTTTCAATTCATAGAGAATAGAGGGGAAAGGAATATTTAAAACAGCCCCCTTCTAATCCCACCCCCACCAAAAAAGAAAAACTTCTTCATTTCAGTTACAGGGAATATTAAAGAGTAAAAGTAATTATTTACGTGGGAAAAATAACTAAAATTTCATAATAATAATAATTACATTAGTAGGCTATATTTATTGCTCAAGCGGTAAAAATATTTACTTTCTTGTAATGTTTTTAATTAAAAATAATATTTTATCGCCAACAGCTGTAGAAAATGTGAATTCTTATCTTCAATACTTGCTATTTTATGTTATTAAAATCAAACTAACTTATTTTACTTATATGTTCTAAATGTGATTGTGCCGTATTATATACTGTCGAACCTCTATATTGCGAATTTTTCTATATAGCGAGCTGTTTCCTGGAACCTTGAATATTTCACGATTTTCTTCGTAAAATAACATCTCTATAGCGAAGTGCATTTTCTGTATAACGAACTTTTTCTGTTGTGATTCAATTTTTTTTCCTCCCTATTTTTAAAGTATTTCTGAACATTTCAAGTAATTCTCTCTTTAACACATTTTATGGTGGTCATAAATCTTGAACTGGTTTTATCTACCGAGAATAGAGTTCTGGATGTTTCATCCAAGAAGTGCAACCTTTAACCCCCATTGTCCAGTTCACTAGAAACATCTTCGATATCCCCTTTCACACTGAGTAGTGGAGTTCTCCCGTGTCCCGTGTTCTAGTTATAAAATAATGTATGTTTAATGTTACTTGTATGCTTTAAATTAGAAAATGTCCTTAAAATTCATTAATTTTATTATCAAATTTTCTTAGTATTGAAAATACAGTGACATATTCGACATTGCTTTTCTTGTTTTCGTTGCAATTTTTCTTTCTTTCTTTCTTTTCTTTTCTTTTTTGATGGATAAGATATGTAAAATAAACAAACATTAATTTTAAAAAGGTGTGAATAATTACTTTTTTAATACATAGTATTTATGAATTTAAAATTTGTTTTATGTGGATTATAAAGTATATTAAAAGATGAACCTCTATATAATGAATTTTCCATATAACCAACTTTTTTTCCGGGATTCAGCGACTTCGTTATATAGAGGTCCGACTGTAATTACATTAAAACAAAAACTTATTACTACAAGAAGTAATCTATTTTTCTTAATTTTAAATGTGTACTCTAGTTTAAAAGGACCATGGGTTGATGAGTTATCCGATTCGAATATTGGTGATATTATTCGATAAAATACAATCATTACAAACACAAAATATTAAATTACAGGAGGCTTTCATCTATTAATAATGTTCCAAAACAGTATAGGCCAGAATCTACATATTGCCATGTTTGGTTTCCTGGTCCTTGCAATCGATAGATACCAATGTGGCAATTAATGTTCATTCATTGAGATTAATGTGAAAATAGAAAAATAGAAAAAATTTCAAGTTATTTTAATACTATAAATTTTAACTTGATAATTACCTAAATAAAACCCAACTACTCATTTACAAAATTGTGATGGGTCCCATTCTCATACCCACTGCTGAAACATGGGCACTGACTGAGAAATATAGAAATTCTTGCTGTATTGGAAAGAAAAAAAATTAAGTATATTTGTTGAAGTTAAATGTGATGATTATTGGAGAACAACCAACTCGGAAATTTACAAATTACTTAAAGAGCAAGATATTATTAATGTTATAGCAATTTTATGTTTAATTTTTTATTTATTTAATCGAAACCCAGCTATTCCTCCATTTTACTTTGATAATCGATTTCAAAAACGCAGACCGAAAACGAAATCAAGAAAAAATACTTAAAATAAGAATCTATTCCACATTCTCAAATATGTATTTGATTTGTATTAATTTTATAAAAAATGTTTTAAATAAATACTTTTAAAGAACCAGCAACAACAAACCGCACTTTTTTTTCTTATATATAGCTATCATTTATTTCAAAGATTTAAAAACTGTTTATTTGAGAACATTCTTGTTAAATGATTCTTCTATTTCTGAAGATTCAATGTCTTAGAACTTTTGATGTTACGTCTTTCATTGCCATTTTATAATATTTATCAATAGCTTCTTTTTTAAATCGAGCAAAACGTGAAATTATTATATACACCGGGTGAGTGAGTGAGTGAATATTAACGTCCCCCTGTTCAGCTACTCGAGGGCTTTTGGCGACGGACCTCGTCATTTTGAACCATGGTCAGGTGACGAGGACGACACCTGATCAGGCACTCCCTCTACTAGCTACCACACCACACCAACGGGAGGACATTTGAACTCTCGACAGATTTAACGTGCATCGCTCCCTACACTATGGGTCTTCAGCGGTACTAGGCTCGAACTCATGGCAGGCCGGTCACGAGTCCGTCACCTTGACCACTAGGCTACCACGGCCACATTTTAAATACCAAAAATATATTATTGACTTTCATTTTTACGTTCAAGGTGGATAATTTTAAATTTGTGTTGATTTCTAAACCTTTTCTGATTCTTTTTTTTTATTCTAAAACCATATTGTAACAAATTTTTAAGCACTCTATATATAAATGTTCATTACACATGAGTAAGTAAAATTACGCGAGATTACGAACAGTTTACATTGAAGGAATCCCCTAATTTGTGTTTCCTCATAAAACACAGTTTTAACACTAAATCAAGCGAATCCTCTATAAATTGAAGGATTTCTGTACAGCAAAATATAAAATAAATAAAAATTAGAAAAATTGAAAAGGGCTAATGAATAGCTTAAATTTCCACAGTTTTATAAAAGTAGCAGGCAGTCTATCCTCAAAAGTATTAAAAAAATACTAAAAATTATATCACGGTTTTTAATTTTATTCAACCGTAGTAATTTTATTTAACATATGTACAACTTTTTTCCAAAGAGATTATTTCATGGGATCCCCAAAATACCTTTCAAATGTCAATTATTATATCTTTCCCTCAAAGTAAGCAATGGGCTAAATTCACAAGTGACGTCATAATAACTTGATAAAACAATCACGTGTTTCCAGCCAATCAGTTCATGCTTTTCGCTGTTGCCAATTTTTGCTTCTTGCAGAAACTTTCTTTTAAAAAAGTACATATTTGTGAATCATAATAACGCATGTAGCTAAGCAAAATGCACTTGATTTAAAAATACATGTATAACGAAAGAATTTTTTTTTTTTTAATTCTGAAATACTATATGAAAAATCTTATTGCTTGGAACATCTTTACGCAACTAACACATCTGAAATTGTATCTAAATATTACGAGTTGAACTACAAGTCTGAAGTCAATTCTTAATTCAATGGAGGTCATGTGATTGCATTTATCATGTGATCGTCATGAATTTATCACATTAAATCTGGAGAAATGTTTTTAAACATTAGACGCATTTATATGACCTAACAGTAGTTTTAATAAATTCGTTTGTTTTATTTCCATTAAAATATTTCCCACCCTTTTTTTATTAAATTAATTAGGTACCATGAAGAATATTATATACAAACAGTCTGATCTCTATTTAACGAAGTCGCTAAATCCCAAAAATATGGAAAATTCGTTATATAGAGGCTCATCAACCACATAAAGCAAATTTTAAATTCATATATATTAAAAAAGTAATTATTTACACCTTTTTGTAAATTAATATTTATGTATTTTATATATCTTACCCATCAAAAAAAGAAAAAGAAAAACTGCAAGGTAAAAAAAAAAAAATAATAATAATAATAATAATAATAATATCGAGGAATATACTGTATTTTTTCACCACTAAGAAAATAATTTTAAATTAAAATTAATGAATTTTAAGGACACTTTCTAATTTAAAGCATACAAGCAATTTTAAACATACATTATTTTATAACTAGAGATTCTAAACATACATTACCACATGTGTCCTTAAATTTAACTACTCATAAATTCTGCTAATTTTTTTCAGTTTTTTTATTATTATTATTGAAAAAATGCTTTGTTTCCTAATACACAATTTTACATCTTTGTGTAATGCACTAAAACTCCTTTTATGACCGCGATAAAATATGTTAAAAGAGAAAATAACTTGAAATGTCCAGAAATACTTAAAACAGGGAGAGAAAAAATTGAATCTCAAGAAAAAGTTCGTTATATAGAAAATGCACTTCACTATTGGGAGGTTATTTTTTTAAGAAAATCATGAAATATTCTTGATTTCAGGAAAAGATTCGCTATTTAGAAAAATTCGCAATATAGAGGTTATAGAGGTTCGTTATATTGGGGTTCGACTATATATATATATATATATATATATATATTATACAAGAATAGTCTTCATATATATGAAATATTATGAAGCTGTATTATGAAGCTGTAAATCAGTAATATCCAAATGACCTAAATTTTTCTCTTAACTTTCTCTTAGTATAAAAGACGAATGATTCATATATACCACTGCCCCTCCGTGTATATATATATATATATAGGGGAAGGTAGAGATCTCACAAAACACTGTTTAACCCTGTTTCACTGTCCTAAACCAGTGACAGCTCGGGAAATCATAATAGTTTTTTCCACTCTAGCTAAATTTCTTTTTTGGTTTGTCATGGTTCCATGTTCTTGGTTCTTTCGGTTTGATCTTAAGATGTTTTAGGATTTATTAGTCTTTAATTTATTTACTGCTATATATATATTAGGTTGTTCTTATGAAATATCCAATTTTCGTAACTTGTGAATTTTTGCCAGCTGCTTTCGTAAAGCATTTGTTTTTGTATAACCTCGTTTATACAGTCGTATTGTCCATTGCCTAAGTTATATTTCAACAAAGAAGATTTTCTCACAAGTGTTCCATTTTGTTATTTGTTATAAATATCTTAAGGATACGAGATTTTAACCGATATTTGTGTGTGTAGGGGAGGGAGGTTATATGAGTATAAACTTGGTAATAATGTTGCAAAAGATGTACGTAATGCAATATAAAAACCAGGTATTTGAGGAGAATACTATTAACGATCGAAAAGCGCAGCGTTGTTTCAAAAAAAATTTGGTCTGGTGATTTTTAACTGCAAAATGAACCACATAGAAGACCCAAAACATCTGCGATAAATGATGTTCTGAAAGCATAGGTGAATCCAACTATACCTATTACACTGGCAGTACTTAGATGACATGCACGAAAAACTGAAAGTTATAAACTTGTCATTTGTAAATCGGCATGGGCCAAATACTTCTCCACAACGCTTGGTCACATATACGTCGTACAAAATAAATACGAAATAAAATGAATTAAAATATGAAATTTTGCCGCATCCAGATTATTCACCGTAACATTCGCCAACCGTCTTTCATTTTTTTAAACATTTAGAGTAGTTTTTACAATGTGAAAATGAAGACGGTCTGAAAAATTCCATTTCGGAGTTTATTAATTCTAAAGACATCAGAATTTCCTTAAGACAGGCATTCCATGAATTAAAATCTCATAGAGAAAAAGGTTTTGAATCAAATGGAGTACATTTTGATTAAATAAACAGCTTTTGAAAAATGATATAAGTAAATAAATATATTGACTTAAAAAAATCCAACATTTCATACGCACCAACCTCTAATATATATATCCTTCGAAATTTTAAAAAAAACTTTACAGATTACATACAGCCTAAATTCGAATAGAAGCATCAAATTATATAACTTAGGCCTATTGTTTTGTTAAATGATTTAAAATGTATCTACTAGATGAAGACGTCACATAAAACCATCAAAGAGTAAAATTGCTTTTATTGTACTAAATATTATTCTTACTTTATTTTTTCTATATTTAGATTAATTTATTTAGATATCTATTCGATGGTTTATTTTTAGCCCTCTCTAAAGAATAAAGTTTATTAATAGATAATAAGAGTATGTTACTTATCCCGACAAGTAAAACGTAGCAAAAAAAACTGCGGATAAATAAAATGATTGAAATTTATAGAAGGATTCAGAAACGCTGCTCTATATTGATAATATTTTATTTATTTCATAATGGAAATTTTTGTTTAGAATCAGTCAGAGATTGTTGAAGAGAAAAATAAGTTATTTAAAAATGGCAATCAATAATCTTTAATGGCCGAAAATAATCTATTCATTTACAGAATTGACTATTCCCCGTTAAAGACTTCGAAAATGATTTATGTCTGATAAGAAATTTTGATTTTTCAAATAGTAGAAAAAAAAATATTTAACTGAAAGTTTGCTTTGATAAAAAAAACTATTTTTATATAAAATTATTTGCGTTTTTAAATTGAAATTTCTATTTTTTCCCCTCAAGAATTTGTATAGGAATAACAGGACGCAAATCAATTGCATTAACACAGTATTTTCTATAATTCTTAATTAAATTATTAAATGTCAGTATTAAATTCAGCATTGATTGAATAAACTTAAATCGACAAAAGAAAAAAAATTGCCCTCCAATGGAAATTCCTTAACAAGAAATGCAGGATATATATTTACTCAGGTCCATTAAACAATTTAAAGAATAATGGAACTGAATATGAAAAGTGTAAATAATTTAAATACAGTATTCAAAAAAAGAAATGGACTTTAAAATAGCGTAATGCAATAATTATTATTCACTAAAAATAGTTTACTTATTTTATTTATTAAAAACTGGTTAAAATTGTTTAAGTTTTATTTATTTATTTTTCGGAATAATAAATTTGTCGAAAATAGAAGATAGAGAGAAAAATGTTAGCTATATATAGATGCTGTGCAAAATAGAAGAACACTACAAAAGAATTATTGATTGATTGCTTATTATTTTTATACTCTGAAGCACCAAGAAGGCTTTTGGTGATGGACTACGTAATTTTGAGAAATGGTCAAGTGAAAAGGACTATCTACTGTAAAAATTAAAAAATATGTACAATAATGTTCTTTACAGGCTACAATTTACACAAAAATGACGTAAGAATAGTTAGTGTAATTTGAAACCATGTTTATTGTTTATACTAAAATGCATTTTATTATTAATGTATGCTAACTAACGCATCATATCGGTAATTCGTGGTCTAACATTTTCAAGAGTAATCCAAAAATACCATAGTAAGCGGCTATAATTTATGTTATAAAACACAATATGAAGATTATAAAGTAGTAAGCAATATTTAGAAAATACCTTAATACACTAAGATCAGGAATGGAGCACGTGTATCTGTTTTCTTATAAATGTAGCAGTTTTTAAATCAACTTCTATATAAATTATACTAATTATTTTACAAATGAAAAGAAAAACAAGTAATATAAAAAAATTAAGTCAATTCCTACTTAGATTAACAAAGCAAAATTTTATTTTTTAGCTACTTTTTATTAAATAGTTACAATTAATATAAATATGTATATACATAGGACAGAATCACAATATTAAGTGGTCATTCATTTTTATTAATTATCATTAAAGTATCGTATTGTCATCCAAAACAATCGCGTGTATAACATATCGTAAAAAACCTTTTCAAGTTTTGACACAAGTCGCCAAAAGGGTCGCTAAGTCGCCAAAAGTGATGACAACGTGGCTGTATTTGTAATTCTTTAAATAATTAGTTTTAATCAATTAATTTTTGTCGATTATAATTAAATTATTGTATTGCCATCCAAAATAATCTGTATATAAAATTTCAGCTCAATGGAGCGCTCTAAAATGTATTTTATTAACGATTGAAAATTCCACCAAGTAAATAAATAAACAAACAAATAAATAAATATATAGAGAGTGTGAGTTAATAGTAGGAATTGAAGAAACATTCAGAAGTTCTAGGAAATTTTCACGAATGAAAACAAAGAAACACGTTCCCAAAAGAATTTTTTTTAAACATTCAAATTGAAAATTAATATTTGCTGACAGAATTACTAGGCGGACGGTAGTTTCTCCACCACTATCCCGAACAATTTAAAAACAACAGATAATTGAGTTTGGTACATATAGAAATTTTTAGTAGTTGTAGCATGTGATTTACTTCATATTATTATTATGCAAACTATAGTTGAAAATAAAATAGTAAAAAAAGAGTCAAGTTAGAGAGAGAGAAAGGGAAGCGAAAATCGAATCGGCAATACTTTTATAAAAAAAAAATATTTGCGGTTTTAAAATCTTAAATGAGCATGATGTGGATTTATTCTCAAAAATTTTAGCGTAACCTTTCCAACATGCTAAAAATTCTAAAACGATTTTTAAAAAAAACTTTTCTTTACATGTACACAACCAGTTAATTTTTCACTAAATTGACTCTTGGAAGAAATAAAATGCTCTAATTAACAATTTAAAACCATTAATAGGAAAATTTATTTCAGAGTTTTGCTTTAACTCTTTTGAAACCGCAAGGAAATTAACAATACAGCGGAAACCCCCGTTAACACGTTGTTATAGGATGGCTCCCTTCAAAGGCAATCGCTTCTGATATCTCTAGACGGTGTGACGTCATAAATACTTATAGTCTTTTGCTAAGGTGACGTCACAATTTCCTCTGCTAAGGAGTAAATATAAATTCATAATTACCATTATATATATACATATAAAAGTGAAATGTTCTTGATTAAGGTGACTACGTTTGGAATCGTGATTTGAAAAGGGTATATAAAAGAATAATTTTTTGATATTTAATGTCTCTTAGAATACACATATAAAATAGTTTTAAGTTATTTTTTTTCAAGAAAAATCGTTTAAACGCAATTTTTTAGCGACAAATGAAAAAAAAAAAGACATATTTACAAAACATTCTATTTTTACGAAAAGGGCTTCCGTAATAATATTTTTGTCTATCTATAACTAGGGCTTCTATACCAGGGTTGAAGTAAAAGTATTGAAAAATTCCCATTATTTTCAGAGTTACGATCCACTGAAATAATAAAGGGTATTTTATGTTAAAATTTCTCTACTCTGTTATAATAAAATATGAATAAATCCACTTCTAAACTACACGTTTCAATAACTTTAGTTAAAACTCCGGTATAGAAATCCTAGCTATATATGAGTACATTATTATCATTGTAGAATCATTTTTCATAAAAGGAGAATGTTTTGAAAATAGGTCATTCTTTCTCTATTTTGGCCAAAAAATTGCGTTTAAGTCCTTATTTTATAATAATGTTGTTAAAGCAATTTCATATGTATATTCTAAATCAACTGACATTAAATACATATATATATATAATTCTATCTACGCTTTTATACACTTTTTCAAAATCATGGTTTCGAATGTTGTCAGTCACCTTACATTAAAAGTATTTTCAACCATTTTGTATTAATCAAATTTTAAGAGTTATAAATATTGATTTTCTTTTATAAGTGAGTTCAGAAATAATTAAGATAATATCGAAACAGTATCAATCAGAGCTAGAAAAGAATAATAACCACAGAGGATGGGTTTATAAAGCAGTTTTTTTTAAATGTTTTAAGTGTCAAATTAAAAGAATACTTAATTTCGTGACAGTACGAAATCTTTCAGGAAATTCATATCAATAAAAGAAGAAAAATTAGTTAGAAATATTATTCTCAATTTTTTTAATACTGTTTCTATAGGTTCACTTAACACTCAATTTGTTAACCATGAAATTTGACTACCTCGTGTTAACGTAGTTAGATTATATGTTAGTTAAAAGAATGAATTTAATGTTTATTTTGAATGTGAAAATTGGAATCATAACCATTTATGTCTCTCTGTCACTCATTTTAGTGCTACATTAAAAAAAAATCTTTATAGTGACAAAGTAAAAGTACTAACTTACGATAAAATACCAACACGAATTTTCAAATTGGTAAACTATATAAAGGTAGAACTATTAGTTACCGTTATATAGTAACGGTAGAACTGGTTGTAACTATTAGTAATACAGTACAAATAACTATTTAAAACATGTTCGATTTTTTTAAACCTTATTATTTTTAATTCTTTATTTAAAATAACTGATGCTTTGTTTTTCACAGAGGAAAAAGCTCACAAACAATTTAAGGTATCGCGGTATGATTTTTTTACAAATAAATATAAAAAAATGTAAAAATTTTTACCAATTTCTTGCTTATAACATTTATAAATGTAATACGTAAAACAAGATTTGTACTCTAAGTACCACAAAAACAAAATATTTAATACACTTTTTTTCATTACGATACGATTGGTACATTTGGTACGATTTATAAAAAAAATCTTTGATTTAATGGTTTTTACAACTTGTTTGCTTGTAAGACGTATATGCATTAGGACAACTTTTTGTACTCAAAATACTACAAAACTTAACCATTTAACTTTTTAAAGAAAAATTAAAAATTTTTGAGGGGTTTTAAAATGTTACTCCTATAGTAATAGACGTATTCACAAGAAATTTGATTTATAAGTATGCCAAACTATGTACAACGAAAGTTGGATGGGTATACATTTTTTTTTTTTTTTGAATGCTTATTGAAAAAAATTCCTTAAGAAATACATAAATTCTAAATTCAACTGTTCTAAAAAATTAAGTATTCCTTTGATTCAAATTGCATACTGACTTTTGTTACATGTACAAATAGTAACAGTTAGAAAAAATATATCAAAGCATTTTACACAATAGTAAAAAAGCCTTAGCATTATAAATGAAGATAAACTAATTTTTCTTTCAGGGATAAATCAGCTTTAAGTTTTTATTTGCCATGTAAATGTTAATAAAAAAAACCATAAAAGCTAACATAATTCTGGTTTGTTTGTTTTTTTATCTTAGAGCTTTCCAATTTTGCGATATTATATGAAAAATAATTTAGACTAAAAAGAATTTATTAGATTTTTTTATTGATTGTTGTCGATTGATTTAAGTTCGTCGACTGAAGATCGAAAAAAAACCAAGAAAAATGAACTAGAACAGAAACGGAAATAAAAACTTAATGCTGAAACTTCCTTTTGTAATATATACATATTCCTTACATGCAGCAGCTACCATTAATTTAAAAATAATTTAAGTAAAAAAAAAAACTTTTCAATAATTTTTTTAAATTTTAATATGCAGTTAAGTGTAAGACTTGGCAATATTTTGAAACAAAGTTAGGCCGTTTTATTTCAAAACAAATAAAAAATTTAAAATAAATTTATTCTAATAAAAAATCTTTTTGTTGATATTTATTTAAGCAGTAATAGTGAATGAATAATTTAAAAATCAAAGGAGAACTTCCAATTTTTTTATCATAATTCGTAAGAAAAATATATAACTAATAAAATGCCAATTATAACAAGGATTTTTAGACCAGGGGTACTCAACCTTTTTTCTGCCAGGGCGCATACATATGTTAGCTATTTCACCCGGGTCGCATACATATGATGGTTATTTCACACGGGCCGCAACATGAAGATTAATGAAGGGGAGAAGAAAAGATTTAAGACCAAGATTTAAAATGTTGAACATTGATTAAAATACGAAAACTCCTATTTTGCTTTATTTATACATATTTTTTTTATTTTTATCATTGAATTTTTCTAAATCGGAAGCATTTAAAAATCACTCCTTCACAATTTCTGCATCAGTAAACGGTTTCATATGATTACCCCAATAATGTAACAAATTTAATAGGGCGCCTTTGTAACCGCTGTGACATAACCACTGACAAATCACTTTTTTGCTGTTGTAAAGATTATTCAAGAAAGCCTGTTTATCATCCCTTGAAAGATATCTTTGAGGAAAAGTATTGAACGATTCCTGTTTATTGGTATTTTTTAAATACAACTTTCGTGACAAATCAAACAATTACTGATCCTGCTTGTTTTTCCCTACAAAATAGTCAACTTTCCGATCGTCTTGAAACAACCTATTTTCTTCGAATATTTTTCGCTTGCAAGATATGAAAAACAGTTAAAAATTAGTTCCAGCCACAGTGAGTGAGTGAGTGAATATTGACGTCGCACTACACGAGGTTTTTGGCGACGGACCTCGTTCTTTTAAACCATAGTCAAGTAACGATGACGACACCTGAGCTGGCACCCCCTCTCCTAACTACCACACCACATCATCGGAGGGCGTTTGAGCTCTCGACAGATTTAACGTGCATCGCTCCCAACACGGCGGGTCTTTAGTGGTATTGGGCTCGAACTCATGATATTCTTGCCATGATCCGATACCTTGACCACTGGGCTACCGCAGCCCCAGTTCCACCCATAAATGGTCACTCTACTCCACTGTTGTCTATTATCACTAATGAGAAAGAAATATCAATTCGCACTTATACGACACCGACAGCAAAAAGCGAAATTGATATATTTGATTTCTTAACAACGAATTTCCCATCAAATTTTCATAAAAGAATGAATTTTTCAGAGCTATGAGCCAAGACCGGGCCATTTAAAAGGCCCGGTGGGCTATGTAGCCCAGGGGCCACAGGTTTAGTTGATTTAGACGGTAAAAAAAGGGAATTTCTTAAAAGCGAAAAAAGCGATTTAAATTGCAAAGTGAAGAAAAAATTTGCTACCACGAAATCAAATGATTCTTCATATTTATTCTTGAGCACAATCCACAGAAAAGAAATATCATGTTCTGTATTAGAATAGGAAAAGCAGAACATGCCGCAATTAAGGTATTCGACAATATTCGGAAACATAATTTTCAAAAAAGTATAAATGAATATTTTTTTTTATTAGTAGCGTCACCTGAATTAGAATACTCATATAAAATCGTTTTAAGAATACTTTTTTACAAGAAAGATTTATTTAAATACAATTTTTTGGCAAAAAAAAAAGCGAAGAAAGAATGACATATTTTCAAATCATTTTCCTATGAAAAATGCTTCTAAAATAATAACATTCTGCCTATGTATAGCTAGGACTACAGAGACTGAACTAGCATATTTGAAAAATTCACATTATTTTCAGAGTTATTATCAACTGAAATAGTAATCGGTGAATTTTGTTAAAATTTCTCTACTCTAATGCATTAAAATGTCAACAAATCCACTTCTAAATTATGTATTTCAAAAGTCTTAGCTCACGCGTTGTACAGAAGTCTTAGCAATGTATCGGACTATTAAGGTATCCGACTACGCGTTCGGAACCGTGATTTTAAAAAGGCGCATCAATGGATCATTTTCATATTTATTGTCACTTAGATTAGAATACATGTATAAAATTGTTTTAAGGACATTTTGGCACAAAAAATTATTTGAGTACAATATTTCGGCAAAAAATGAACTTAGAATAACCTTTTTTCAAAATGTTCTCCTTTTGTGAAAAATGCTTCCATTATAATAATATTTTGCCTGTATATAGCTCAGACCTCTCTACAGAGGCTCAACCATGATTTTGAAAAATTCACATTATTTTCAGTTACAACCCTTTTAAAAATAATTATCGACGTTTTTCTTAAAATTTCTCCCCTCTGTTGTCGTAAGAAATGGACAAACCCACTTCTAAGTTATATATTTCAAAAATTCCAGTTGAGCCTCTGTACAGAGGTCTGAGCTATATACAGGTAAAATATTATTATAATAGTAGCATTTTTCACAAAAGGAAAATATTTTGAAAATGGGTCATTCTATGTTCATTTTTTGTCAAAATATTGTACTTAAATCATTTTTTACTGTAATACTATTCTTAAAATAATTTCATATACATTTCCTAAATAAGTGACACTAAATATCATAAATAGTATTTATTTATACGCTTTAACAAAATCACGGTTCCGAACGTAGTAGGACTCTTTAAATCTTAGCTATGTTCAATATTATTATGGAATCATTTTTCATAAAAAGAATGTTTTGAAAATAGGTCATTCTTTCTTATTTTTTCCGAAAAAAATTATATTTAAATACTTTTTTCTTGTAATACTAATCTTAAAACAATTTCGTATGTTTAATCTATAATTCAACTAACACTAAATATTTTTTTAAAAAAAATTTTTCATACGTTTTTTCAAAATCACAGTTCTGAACGTAGTCAGTAACCTTAAGGGGCAAATTCACATCACATATTTAAAACAATTAATGTATAATGTTTTACCATATTATCCAATAAATTCATACTTTTGATATAAAACATATATAAATATACATTTGTTTGTATGGTTTAATTCAAACTTGTATAAAGATCAAAAGTTTCTTTTTTTTTAAATATATTTCTGAATTTTTTTTCTTTTTAATCTGCTTTTAGATTGCATAAAATTGCTTATAAAAACCATAGAGCAGCAAATAAAAGTGTTTAGCAATTTTTTCATAACAATTTGTTTGTTATTTCAAAAAAATCAATTCAAGTGGAAATATTTTTAAAGAAAAAAAATGAAAGAAATTTAAATACAGTTTATATTTTATCTATTATATTTCCTCTTCTCCCAACCAAGTGTTCAAGAAACGTTTTATTATAAATTCCTTCAATTTCGTTCGGCAAAATACACTTTTTCATTTATTGCATTAAATAACACCGATTATTGAATTTGGTCTATTATAATATTTTGATTCGAATTTATCTCTTGCAATAATGTAACAAGGAAGAAAAATTAGACATCTAATGTCGCGCAAAAGCTGTTGATTGTTATCATAAGAAAATTATTGCTTTTCCGCCTGGCCCCCGAGGTGATAACAAATAAATATTAACTCGAAACTTAAAAAAAATTATAATCATAAGTATTAAATTAATCATAAACATTAAAAAAGCATTATATCATATTACCTCTTTTCAATATTTTGTTGTATATTTGAATTATTATCACTAATTGATATCTTAAAACACATAGTACTAAACTCCTTTAAAGAAGCTAGATTTTTGTTTTTGAATTAAAAATTGAATTAGTTTAAATTTTCACAGAGATCGTTTCCATCTTTTTCTATTATAAAATTCAATTTATTTAATTTTTTTAAAAATTCATATATAACTTTAACATATATTTTTGATTCTATAAAATTGAAGGTACCCCGACTACGTACAGGACACATGTTTTGTTTTTATTTATTTATTTTTAAAACAAAGATTTTGTATGTGTGTGTGATTTTCTGATTTATTCAGTGAATAAAGAAAAAAAAAGTTATAATTGCTTTTAAAAAAGTCTTTTTAATATTAAATAGGGTAAAAACTGGTGAATTAATATATATTTATATAAAAAAATACATAAATCGGACTAGTTTTGAACAAAAAGTTTATGAACGAGTTCTTAATTTTTCCAAGATTTATTATAGAAAATATTATTTATATAGAAGATTTATATAGAAAAATATTTAAATTTTAACAAAAAAAAAGGCATTTTATCTTATTCAGTTTATGAAACCGTTTTAAAAGACATTTGTTATAGTAATTTAAATGGTGGTAAATGTTGTAATAAAGCGGTGATTTTTTTAAGGTTCTATTGCACAAAACATGCATACAAAAAATTTAGTTAATTTTTCATAACTTTTTCTCCCACTTTTCCAAGTATTCCTAGGGTAAAAAGAATTTTTGCATAAAAGACGTTTTAATGTAGGTAAATACATTTGTAAGTGCAATCCACTCTTACTAAAACAGTTGCAACCTTTGCAACAGTAAATAGGTGAGGGCTTGGTATTCTTATAAACCTAATAAATTGACCAACAAAATAAAACCATACAACTTTTTTTGTCAATTGTTGACTAAATCTTAAATGTTGAGGTCCTCCGATACTTTAAAATTACACATTTAATTCTATATCTGTCATTTATAACTGATATAACATTTCAATGTGTTTTTTGTAACATGACACAAATTTGAAATACCTAGACAGAAAATGTTCGTAAATTAACATAAATTCGCGTAGTTGTAATGCATCTACATATTTACCACGGTCTTTAAAATTAAGATGTATTGTTAAAAACGTCAATTTTTTATTTTAACATTTTAAGCTAGATTCATGGGGTATTTAAATGTGTGAGATAAAATAAGGAACACAGTTCTCAAATCCGATAAATAAATATATATATAAATAGTACTTTAAAACACACTCTACAAAGTGAAGATAAAATATGTTAGTTTCCCAAATTTTTTTCTGTGAAAAATCGTATTTAGAACTTTAATTTGATCATTTTTCATAAAAAAAAAAATAGAAGCTTAAACTAACATCAAGCGCTTTTTGTATAAGCAAATGTTTACTCAGTGCTTAAGAAATCATTCTATTTATAAAGTAAAAAGGGGATTCGAGATGTTGTTTAAAACACACACGGACACAGTTCTAAAATCCTACAATACTCTAAATAAATCATAACAAGAATTAAATATGTATTTGTCACGAAATACATATTTACAAAATTCCTTCCAAGCCTTAAAACTGTAGTGAAGAAATAACACAAGACACAAAATATCGAAACAAATTAATATCTATTTAAAAAAAATGTATATTTTGGTAAAAGAAACACAAATTCCACGTCGTAATCTTAAAGCGGCCGGACATGTCAATCGAAAACAGTAAAGTTGATAAGCCTTCATTTAATTCTAAATAAATTTGATATTAACAATTCGTAGAGCTTTGCCAGAAATGTTAATACATAAAATTCTCAGAAATATTAGAAAATGCTCAGAAATATTGAACGCAATGAAAAAAATAATAATAATAATACTTATAATAATACTAATTAATATAATCAAACAAGTACAACTCACGCTAAAAGACTAAATAATGCATAAATATTATTAAAAATTACCCTATAAGTACAGTTAAAAATAGCTTTATGAAACGCTTTAAAACGTATTGCAAAAACCTATAAAACGTCTTAAATAAAACACTGACTTATAAACTTATCAAAATAAGTCATTTATTAGTCAAATTTTACAAATTAATAATAAAAGTTTTAAATTACCTTTTCAGTTTTTCCTAGCATTTCACTAACATAAGGCAAAAAACTAACTATATTAAAAATTCTAAACTGCAGACAACTTTTCCACAGAAAAAAATGAATTATTAATTTTGATGATGTTGATGGAAAAATATACTTTTAGAATAAAAATTTCAAAAACATAATAAAAAAATTTCTAAGAAAGGGCTTATTAAATTCAAAAGAATTACGTACAATAAAAGTGTAGAGCAAAAACACATTAAAATTAAATAAGATGATGGAAAAAGTGATCAAGATTCACAAGTGTCTGCAATGTTTGTGATCGTAACTGATGTTTATTTAATCAGTTACAAAAAAATATTTCATCGTATTTCATCCTCTACTCATGATTTAAATTTTATTAATATTTTTAAATAAACAATTTCATCTTTTCATCTTTGTATTTTTTGTTTGTTGTTGTTGTAAAAAGATTGCAAAATAATTCTGGCAACAACTAATTGCATATTGCGTTATTTATTACTTTTAGTTAATTATCTAATATATTTTTATAACTAAATGCTACATCTAAGAACAATAAAAACTTCCGTTAATTAAACCATTTCTATGTTTCAATACTTTTATTATGAGTTAGATAAATTATTTTTAACATTGAATTCCTTTAATTACAGATGAATTATTAACTTTTTAAACACTCGAAATAATTTTTATATTTTTAAAGAGATGATTTGAATTACTTGAAAGAGTTCTGATTAAAACTTAATAGAAAATGCGTTTGCCTCAATTTAGTGAAAATAAAACATTTTATAACAAATTTAAGTTCTCTTGGTTTTGTTTTTTTTTTCGGGGTAGAAGGGAGAAAGAAAGCTTACATCATTAAAAATATTTATTTCATAAATCTAAAATTCACTTAAAATTTCAAGAAATAATTTGAGCACGTTTTTGATAATGTATTTCAGAATTTCAGATTTTAACAAAGTAATATTCCATTCAATTTTAAGTAATATAATTATAAGACAAATCTCGAGCAATTATATTTCTTTTCCTTCTCAAATTTGAACATTCGCCTAAATACTTTTACGTGTAGGCTAAATAAAAAAAATGCTGTTCAAAATGAAAATAACTGGCAAAAGAAACATAAAACTGTAAAATAAATAAATAAATAGTTAGTGAATATTGAATTATACGATCTACTTAAAACTGAATTTTAAAAAAAGGGATGAGGCACAAACGCGGGGGAAAAATCCCTGCATCTTTTACTTAGGTAAGTTTAATTTTATTCAAAAAAGATACGAAACTTGACAGAAAAGCTTTTATAGACATCTAACAAAAGGAGAAAATCCATTAAACCTTTCAGAAATAACAGGTTTAAGTATAAATAAATTATATAGCTAAATTACAAAATGTCTGGGTACAAAATATGGGTGGATCTAGCAAAACCTTTTAGAAACAAACTCTGATTTCAAGTAAGCGCTTTAAAACGCTATCAAATTAAAGAGTAAGCCTATTAACTTAGAAAAATATATTGACATCTCATATTTCATCGCCCTAGTTAAAACGACAGCCTCCATTTGATTTTTTTTTTGTTCAAATTTTACTGTTACCTTTATAAAAGGAATCGTAAAGGTTCAAAAATTGTCTTTCTATAATTTTTAAAATATTGAACAAAATTGAAATATTTTTCAAATCAAAACTTTCTCCCATAATTGTTATGTGCGCTTATTTAGTTATTCTATATATAAAAGCAAAATTTTTTATATTTTTTTTATCTGAGTGGATTTCTTTTTCTGTTATAAAATGGATCCATATTTCAACTCATACGCCGTAACGTTAAATAAGTAACCATTTTGCAAGTAGAAGGGAAAAATTGCTAATTTTTCGAACGTTTTCAAATTTTAAAAAAAGTAGGGTTATAAACAGATATATGAATTACAATTTTACGCATTTTTCATGTAAATTGAGATATTTTATCTCTTAAAATATGTTGGAAAAATTACTTTGAGGTTTTTTATTTTTTTAGTGAAGGGGCCCCAACAATCTAAAGTAGGGATTTTTTTATTTAAGAAAGATTACTAGGTTCTGTAACAATCCATATGAATAAATTCGTTAAATTTAATATTATTTTCCTTTTTATTTATTATATTTCTCTCTAAAACTTTTATAACAAAAACCTATATTAATTTATTATAGTTTTTCAATGTGTTCTTAAAGGTTAAATCGGGTTTATGAGGGGAAAAATTATTATTTTTCCGTTTTGGTAGGTACATACCAAAACGGAAAAGATATTCTAAACAGTTATTCTCAACCACTGTTCCACCAAAATTTTTTTTTAAATTTTTAAATTTTACTCCTTTAAAAATTTCCCCAAAATTTTGGTATAAAAAAAAATTTTTTTGGGGTCTAATCCATTTGTGATAACGGATACATTTTATGCAATTAACTTTTGAAAGGGAAAAGGAAGAGGGAAAAAAATTCTCTCTGTAATAATCGAGATTTAATTTCAAAACTTTCCCGGGAAAGTCAATTAATTCATTTTTTGGGTTAAAATTAGGGCGATTATCTCATAATAACCAAAAAAAAAAAAAATTTTTTTCCATTTTTTTCATCTTATTTGGGAATTTTTATTTTTAAAAATTAACAAATATAAAAGGGAAAAAAAAAAAGGAGACTTTTAAAATTGGGAAAAGTGAGTGGCAAATTTTTTTTACTCCCAAAAAGGAAAATAAATCAAAAAAACCCAAACTCAAATTTCGCACTAAATATTTTGTTATAAATTTATTTGTAATTAATTCCCCCAATAAACTTTTTTGGGGCCGATTTTTATTTCATTTAACATTGAAAATTATTTTCATAAACTATTTTGCACAGTGTACTACGGATAAGTAAAATTCTTTTTAAACGTATTTTATTGTTAGTGTGCCGCCAAATTTTGAAATTGTTAAAAGTGTACTGCAACAGAAAGAAGGTTGAGAATCACAGTTTTTAAAGTATTAAAGGTTCAAAATTAAATATTGTCACGAAAAGGTTAAATTTTCGAAAAAATGAGAAAAGACTTCATTTTGGTAACATGGTTTTAGACTCAAGATTATTTTTTCTGCAATATAAATAACCACAAACGACGTTTTGATAAATGAGTAAGTAAACAGTACAGTGTACATTGCTACATTTCGGAATCCAAGCTCTATCTCTCAGGCTCCGTCGGATCAATCCGATCCAAGCTGTTTTCCGTCTTCCACTTTATCGTGCATTGTCATTTCGACAGCAGGTTTTTTTTAAAAAAAAAATACTAAAGAAGCTGTTAAATGTACTCGATATTTTTTTTGTTACTATTACTAGGTGTCTTCTCATTGCGAAAAATGTGTTAAAAAGCACTAGTGCACTGTTTCACAAAAATTAATCTGACATTTTACCGTAAAAAGTTTAAATACAAAAACTCGGATTACCCCTTGTGGTAGAACTTAACGTAAAAATCAAATTTTTACTTCATCTTTCTTCATCTATTTACCAGAGAATATCTTTTTCGTACAGGTAGGTTTTGAAATTATAAAACTCGTTCCTTCTTAATGTTTAATCAAATACTTTCATGCTGTTGTTAATCAAAATTTTGCATCAAAAACTATATATAGCATTAAACATCTTTTTTTTAATTCCATACTTCTTTAAAAGTAATTCTTTAAGGTATCCGACTACTTGCGACAAACTTTTTTTAAAAAAAATTGGGATATGGAGATTTTTTTGTGGTTTTTAGATTTATTTAGTACATTTTAAGAAAAAAAAGTCGATAATTAAGAAGATAAAAATAAATTATTGCTACTAAAATGGGAAAAAATGGGTAAAAATTGACAAAAAATTACATAAATTGGGCCCTCTCTATATAAATAGTAAATGAACAAATTCTCAATTTTTCAATTTTGATGTATTGCTTTGCTATTCCTTTTTGAAATGACCTTCAGTATAAGAGATATTTAAGTTTTACAAAAACTAGAGCACTTTATCTTAGCTGTTATATGAAACCGCTTAAGAAACAGTGATTATATTCACATACATAACTGTAAATTTTGTAATAAAACAGTGATTTATAAATCTGAAAGTTAAAACACACTTCTACTGTTATACAGAACATACGCACAAAATTTCAGCAAATTATTTTTAAAACTTTTTGAGCAATCGCTGTCCCCGTTTGAACTTTTCGAAAAAAACACATTTCGAGTAAAATGCATTTTAAAGTTTCTACATCTTACGTTAAGTTATGGCATTTACTTTTACTACAACACTTGTATTTTTTGTTCTAGTGAATGGAAAATAAAAAACTTGGTGTTTTTATAAAGCTAATAAAGATGGCCTATAAAATAAAATCATAAAAAAAATTTGTCAATTTTTTTAAAAATCATGATTTTAGGGTAGTCGGATACCTTAAAAAAAGTACTAAAGATTGTTTTGAGAAAAAAAAGGGGCTAAATTTTATCTTGTGTGTAACAAACACTTATTACAACTTTACATATATTATTAAATATATACATATTTAATAATTCATTTATCTTTACAATTAATTATACATACACTAATAACAACTTTACTACTGGGCCCTACTTTTGTATCAGTATGCAGTTTATTTTAGAAGATTTATATTTACAAAATAAGATTCATAACAATTATTGAGTGTAGCTGCACGGACCCCAACATGCGTAATATTCTGAAAATTATTACGCATTGACGCATTATTAAAATAAATTTTAATACTGCGTCATTTTTATTTATTTCCCAAAAAACCCCCCTAAGGAGTTTCGATACAGGACCCACTCAGAAGTAACAACGTCAGTGATAAAAATGAAAGTATGGTTATATAAGTTATGCACATAAGTACATTTTATTTAAAAAAAAGAAAATGTACATAATTATATCATGGAACATTTTATTTAAAAAGCAATTAAATTTATGTAAAATAAATAGAAAAATTGCACGAAACATTAAAAAAAGGTAGATAAAAGTATAAAAAAAAGGTTCGAAAGTTAATTTTAAAAAAGTCAACATTTTAATAACAAAAAAGTAAAGATTAACAGCTGTTATAAAAAATTTAGCTTCATGCAATTTCCGATCTACTCTTCAACAACTTGTTTTAAAAAGCTTTTTTAGGGGGTAAAACAATTGATATAACCCCTTCCCCCTTTTATAGTAGAAAATTATTTTTTCATGACAGTAAAATTCAAGAAATACTAACCAATAGTAGACCAACTTTCGCAAAAAAGTATCGTTTAAAAAAATCGGGGAGATATATCTAGTTTTTTATCTAGATTGTATCTAGATTTTATTTGTAGTGTATATTCCTTTAAAACGGTTTTCGCCAAATGTACGAAAGCTGTATAAAACGCGGAACACGTTTCCAGATACAAAAATCTCAATTTTCTTTGAAATTTTCAACGATGCAATTCATACACCTGTTTATAAACCCGTATTTTTTAAAATTTCAAAATATTCCATAGATAATTAAATTTTCCTGTTGACACGTAAAGGGATAGTTCATTTAACATTTTGGTATAAGAGAAAAAATGTGAAGCACATTTCCTACTACAAAAAAATGGGTCATTTCTCTGGTATAAACGAAGAGTATGGTAAAATATAAAGATCTTTGTAGGATAGCGAGGCCAGAATATAAGTATTGGAGAACTTTTATATCTGAAAAAATATTTCAAATTTGGGTCCTATAATTTAACATTAAGCGAAGATAGCATTAAGGTATCCACTACGTTCGGAGCCGTGATTTTGCAAAAGCGTATGATATTTAGTGTCGCTTTGATTAGAAAATGTATATAAAATTGTTTTAAGAATAGTATTACAATAAAAAATTATTTGAGTACAATATTTTGACAAAAAATGAGCATAGAATGACCCATTTTCAAAATATTCTCTTTTTGTGAAAAATGCTTCTATTATAATAATATTTTGCCTGTATATAGCTCAGACCTCTGTACAGAGGCTCAACTAGAATTTTTGAAATAGATAACTTAGAAGTGGGTTTATCCATGTTTTACGACAACAGAGGGGAGAAATTTTAAGAAAAAAATGCCAATAATTATTTCAATGGGTTGTAACTCGAAAATAATGGGAATTTTTCAAAAATCATAGTTGAGCCTCTGTAGAGAGGTCTGAGGCAAAATATTATTATAATAGAAGCATTTTTCACAAAAGGAGAACATTTTGAAAAAAAGGTATTTTAAGTTAATTTTTTGCCGAAATATTGTATTCAAATAATTTTTTTTGTCAAAATGTCCTTAAAAAATTTTATACATGTATTCTAATTTAAGTGACACTAAATATCATGAAAATTATCCCTTTATGTGCTTTTTTTTAAATCACGGTTCTGAACGTAGTCGGATATCTTAAAAAGATTCAAAATTTATTCGAGGACATTTACAGTGTTTAACACAAAAACACTTAAGACGAAATATCGGTTAACACGAAATAATACAACGGTCCCGACAAACTACTATGTATTTCCATGCCTTTTTTTTCAATTAACACAAAACAAAAATCACTTAACACGTAAAACTTCATTTTCTGAAAATGGACAATATACGGAAAACACCAGCCATTTAATGAAATCTTTGAGAGAGTTTCAGTGATCATATGAAGAGTTTGTTGCAGAAAAATATGATGATGTGTGTACAGCCCCAATTATGGAAAAGACAGTTTGGAATATGGTCAAAACTCAAAAAATATCACTGATGGCAGATTCCGCCGACGAAAATGACGTTCACACGTCATTCGAAATGAAGAACCGCATGAAAAGTATGTATCGTTATTTAGATGCTTTTGCGAATGGTGAAATGAATAATAAAATGGAAGACATGGAACAATTTGAAGATAAAAAATACAATACAAAGAAAAACATCACATCATATTCCTAAATCTCAATAAACACTTTTTTCGTTTCAAAAAACTTGGAAAAATTTGTATTAAATTTCCCTAAATTCAAGTGAATGTTTTTGTTTCACTGATTTTTATTTAATTTATGTATATATACATATTTATGTAAATAAAATGTCCCCTTCAAGTTAATTTTGTTAAATTTTTTTTCTCTAATATCCTTTAACACGAAAAAATATTTCAGTCCCCTCAGTTTCATCTTAAGCGATTTTCACTGTATATTATTTATATGCATGGCTAATAAGCTGTAACAACTACTTATAAATTTCACGCAATCGAATGTCATACATAATAATCAAAAAATAGAACTCGTAATTTCAGATTCTAAACTCGAAGTAATAATTTTCACTAAATTAATACCAGCTAGTTTTTAATAAAAAATTAACCTATACAATTAATAATAATTAATTAATTAATTTTAGTTAAGTATACATAATTAAATTATACAAATATATGTGATTAAATTAATACCAGCTAGTTTTCAATAAAAAATTAACCTATGAAATTTTTTAATAATAATTAATTAATTTTAGTTAAGTGTACATATAATTAAATTATACAAATATACAATTACATATGTTATGTTAATTATTAAAACTGAACCCAAAAATAATTTTCCAATTTCTGTCCGTCTTTTTTTCTTCTTTTTTAAATTTAAAGTCTGATCATATGATATAATATACATTCATTTTTCAGCAATAACAGTCCACTGGTTATATTATTGAAAAATTTATGTTAATGCATACTATAAAAATCCGAATGAATAACTTGTATGGAAAACATTTTTAATATGTTAAGCCTACATTCGAAAATGTATTTAGCGCTTGCGGGCACTTATTTTAAATTTCAAATTAGAATAGTCGAGAAAATAAACCAATCAGATAACAATCCCTAATTATATGTCATTAATCTTTTTTGTATATACATTGTTATAAAGAAATGTAAAAATAAATTATATTTTAAATAATCTCTCTTAAATGTATTAGATCGACCAATATATTTGTAGAAAAAAATTACTAGGAACAAATTTTCTTTTATATCAATTATTATAATGTACTTACATACAAATTACTTTAACATACTTACAAAATTAAATGACGAAAAGAAATTATTCGCCGTTTTAAACTAAATTATTTATATTTTTATTTCAGTTTTAATGCATGTAATTAAAATAAATAATTAATAAAAATAAGTTAAAGTAAAATAAACAAATAATTATTTGCAATAATACAAACAAAAATTATATTCTATTCTTGATCCATTTGGATAGGGGGGAGGGATAAAAATTGTTTTTAACTTTTGAGTTTTAAGGGATTTTTGATAGCTTTTACGGGATGTCATACACCCGATACTATTTTTCTTTTAAATAATGACATTGAAACCTTAAAACAATTCCAGAAATTATAAAATATTAATATATAAACAATATAAAAGTTTGAATAACAGTATAAAATGATGGAGTTTTGAGGGGGGAAAAGAAACCCTTAACGACACAATATTGCTTACAACTTTATCATTTGTGATTGGTTTCATATTTCAACATTTTAAACTATTGCCTTACTTTTAGAACACGCTCTTAATTTATTTCTATATTTCTACAGCATTTTCCGAAACTACGCGTTTTATCATTGTTAAAAATTGACCGCGAGTACCTGTAATAGGTTTATTTAAGAAATCAATTGCTTAAAAAAAATGGCACCTGAAATTTATATATTTACCCCTGCAGAACTTGTAACTACAGGTATTACATTTTTATTAAGATTAATTGCTGCAATTTAATGAAAGGGAAATATATTAGAGTCTCTCAAGCGTATAATATTCATAATCTAATGGATATTTTACCTTTAAAAACATGCAAATTATCATATAGTTTTAAAATTATCAATTATATCTTAGCTGATTTCATGAGAACATTATGTATTATTTAAATTAGGAGTGGCCAACCTTTTTAAGAAGAATTCCACTATATGATAAAAAAAAATTACGCGTTCCACTCTTCCAACTTTTCAACAAACAAAAGAATATGTATGAATAGGTAAAAAATGTTAGGCATTGGCTTGTTATGCAATTTTTACGCAAATAACACGTTCTTTAAGCCAAGTCTAATGAGAAGAAATTAAAAAGTAAGATAGTAAATAAGACTAAAGTACAAATTTAGGTTTTAATGTTAGTAAACTTTTTACTGGTTGAATGAGTTTATTTTTTTATTACGTTCATAATAGAAAACATTTGTTCACACACAAACGTGTTAACCGAAACCGACAAAAATTTCTGATATCCAAATCGTGTAAATATGAAAAATTGCTTACCGGTACAACTTTCCAAAATTCAATGTAATTCGGATCCCTTAGAAATGAATTAATTTATCTTTTCAAAAAAATATCAAAGAGTCTTCGCGTGCCACTTTTTCAACTCAGCCGTGCCACGTTTTGGCCACCCCTGATTTAAACTATATACTACTTTGATTTTAATGGAAAAAGTGTGAAAACGACACAAGGTTATCTTACACTTTCAAAATATGTACCGTGTTTTAACGGAAACTGGATTGTGCGTAACAATAGAAACACTCTTTAAAAGTTCCAATTTTTAAAATAAACTAATAAAAGAGAATTTTATATAAATTTAAATGTACTTAAGAGGGAAAAAAAACGAATTTTCGCATTACATAAAAGATATATATGTAAAATACTAAGCATATTTTTTTCTCTAAAAATGTAATAAATAAAATCTAAGATGAACACAATTTTGGTACGGATCGAACTAATAGTAAAACTACTTTAGAATCATTATGTCAAGAATTTTTTCATAAAATGATTTATATGTTACCTTAGGGAGGGAGGAATGCTAGAGTGAAAACGTTATTTTGCTTTGGGGTCAGGGAAGAGTTTTAAAATAAAATCTTTAATATTAATATGATATGTGTATTTCTTTTCGGTTCTATCATATTCAAAGCTTTTTTTGTGTGTTGTGTGTGTAGAATTTATTCCTTCTTACATTCACAAAAACTAATCTTTTAAAAGTATCTCTTTTCAATATAACTGAAATTATTCACACAGCGAGGAAAAAGTATTCAAATTATATTGCACGGGTAAATTATCATAATATAAAACCATTATTACATAATTATACCATTAAGTTCCAATAATATTATTGAAATAGTTACTGTAATATTAAAAATGACTTACAAAATGCAATATAAAGCTAGAAATCTATTATGTGGTTTTATTTCACGTGAAAAAATTATAGTAATAATAATTACAAACTTATTACGTAACTGAAATTGGATTTTATAAGCAATGCCTAAATAGTTATAAGCTAAAAATAGATACAGAAGATTTATGCAAAACGCTATATAAAACTGGTAAAAAAACATTATACAAAAACGTTTTCATAAGTGAATATTGAAGAAAAATTCTGCTTTAAATTATCAGTTCTCAAAGAGCTTCAGTTGATAAAAGTATTTTCGTGGGGATTTGCAACTACGAAACAAAACAAAATTATTTTGTGATTGATTGAATTTAATGGTTCAATAAATCGTTTCACATTTACAAACAAGTAAAAAAATCTTTCGATGGTATAATAACACAAAAACATTAAATTTTGAAAAAAATACCATTGTTTTTATAATAATTATTAGCGACAATTATCAGATTATTTTTTTTATTAGCTCGCAATGTGTTCGCTATGTTTCTCTATCAGTTGCAAAATATTTTAACAAAATCTGAGACGTGATTAAATTCTTTTTTAAAAAAGTGATAACTGTTTAAAAAACAATTTAAATATGCCCAATCGATATTAATACTTCAATTCATCGCGTGCGCTATCATGAGTAATCATAAAATAACTAAACACATTCAATTATTGACTTATTTTCTTTATTGCACGAATTGCACAGATAAAATATATTTTAAAACGCAACAATATTAATTTGATCTTAATGATATTGCAAAATATTGCAACGATTTAATTACAAATAAAATTATAATACAAAACAATAAAATTTTAATACAAATATGTAACAAAAAAAATTCTGCTCTCAATTAATGGTTTATTGTTTATATTATTAAATGCTCGGGGCAAAAATAAATGAACATTTACAAAAAAGTTTAAGCGTTTAAGGAAAAAGAAAAAAATTACAAATTTTCTATGTGTTTATGAACAATTTTTGGACAAATTTTGCTGAGATTATTTTATTATTTTTAATGATTGTACCAAATGCTACAAGCAACGGTTTTTCGAGAAATATCTAAAATATTTTAAAATCTTGGGGAAAAGGGGATTAGAGGTCCAGTTTCTTTGGGTATTCTTACCATATTCACTGACAAGTAATTCATTGATTAAAATTTTTTAAAAAATAAAATCATCTAGAAATAAGATAGTTAGTTACTCTTTAGATACAGAAATTTTAAAAAAAATTGCTATTGCAACTTATATGGTGAGAAATAAATTTCTAAAATTTTTCGATATTTTCTCATGATTAAAATATCTGTTACGAGGTTTAAAAAAATTGGATAAACACATTCACATTTAAGCAATAGTTAAAATATATAAATAAAGAAATAACATTTAACATGCAAAAAATTCTTATAAAAGACTAAAAAATATTTTTTATTGATTTCCGACTGTTTGCTGGATTTTTTTTTATCATAAAGAAATTTGTTTCCAAAATACATAAATTATAGAAATTAGGTCAAAATTATGCAAAAATGTTTTATAAAAGAAATCTAAATGTTGAAACAAAATGTCAGTTAATTTCTCATGTCAATCAGCAACTTGGCATCACAATGAGCTGAGGTATTTAATGTTTCAAATAATTCATAAAAATTAATAACATAGTTCATGAAGTATTAAAAATGAAAATATTTTTTATTAATTCATTTTAAATCAACAATCAGTTATGTGCTGTCAGATTTTAGGGCGTGTTCATGTTTTTAATGTTCGAAGGTCAAGGGAAACGTAAAATTTCAATCAAAATAATCGCAACATATTTTAATTGCAGCACATTTCATTTATCAAAATTTTAAATCTAGTTGTTTTTGCACTGTTTGTGCAGTCAAGATTATTAAATGAAGTCATTTTTCAATACCATTCGTACTCAGACAATTTAATGTGTTATTTAATATTAAACATATTCTTACATAATTCAGATAAACAGGATTGTCACGAAACACGTATGAATTATTTTGTTAATCTGCAAACTCTTATTTAGCAAACTGTTCGTAAAAGTATTGTTTCATAAGTGATGTAATTTTCAATAATTGTTTTACCACTTCTGCTATTTTTTAATAATTTGTTTCCCAGTTTGTTCAAAAGAGTATTATTTAAAATACTTCACATATACAGATTTTGTCATTAATTTTAACAACATAAATCGAATTCACAGCTCATAAAGCTGACAATATTCAATGTTGTTGATTAAATGTACTCATTTTAAATATGTTCATATTAATTGTTAAAGAAAAACTGAAACTTTTTAAAATATTTTTTTGATGATGTTTATTAAAAAATACATTATTCTACTATATTATATACACAAATGTGGAAATTTTCATTGATGAAGACTAGCATAACGCAAAAACGCATAGAACTGAAGTAGTTAACAAAAATAACAATGACTAATCAATAAAAGAAAAACTTTCATAACATAAATATACAAAATGCAGACATATTTTAAACAAATGGTGAAACGGTATGCTTTGAGAATTTTATACATTTGAGAAAAATAAATATAAAATACATTTATTCAGTTACACAGAAGAAATTATGTTTTAATTTCTATAATATAATCCTTCTATTTATTTTTCTCAGAATTCATAGAGGTTTTGAAATTTATATTTCTAAAATTTGTTACATCGAATAAAGGGATAGTAACAATTTAACTTAATTGCATGTAAAAATATATGCATTGGATTATCAAATAAAATATATGATATTTTCAATTCATTTTAAAGGTTGCACACAAAAAATTATAAACAACAATTACATTTTTTACCTCACGTGAAAGATATTTGATAGTATAAGTATGTAATGTAAATCTATTTAAATATAAAAGTAGTTGATTGTACTTATTATATTTTTCATATTAACTAAAATTCGTTTTTATTATTTTTTTTTAATGAAACTTCCTATTTTGAAAAGCGCAATAAGAATTCAGATAAACTATATGCACTTAATAAACGAATATTTTTTTAAGCATTATTAGAAATAATACATAAAAAAAATATATATTTTTTAAAGATTTATAATATTAGTTGAATACGTTTCAACATAATTTTAAAGAAAAAGTAAGCATTTATGTCTTTTTCTTAATCGGATATTGTGTGCAACTAGAAGACAAAACAAATATTTCCTATGACATTAAAAATGCAGACTATTAAAATTATATCACCTATTGTATTAATGTCACATCAGTAAATGTATATAATACTGGGAAAAGTAGATAACATACAAAATTACTTCTAAATTCTTAAGTTTTAAATTCGAAAGCTATACTAAAATGTCAATTTTAAAAAAATTACAAAATCTTCATGAACTACTTTTACATTATACTGTAAAACATATTTAAAAGTTAAACTGAAGGATTCTTAACATTAAGTTAACTATTTAACACGTATATAGTCATTATTTACATATATATAACATCTTATTTGCATACAAAAAGAAAATTCTGTTATTCACATTTATCTTTTAACAAATCTCTTTTGACTATAAACTAGATTTGATGAGCAGATAAAAATTTGAATTACAGAATATAAGTCTTTCTTTGTAAATATTTACTACTCCTTTGGTTCTGCGTATAGGATCTGATCGTTTTTTTAAATATGTACAGTAAATATATTATACACACTATCACTATAGGTTCGTTACAGGTGCTTCTAAAACAGCCAATTCAGGCGCATATCTGGATTTACACGTCCTTACGTGCTCAAGCACGTGTGCTATCCTCTTTTTGAGAGTTTTTAAACTCCTTTCGGGTAAGAAAGGTAACCAATCGAACATACCTGGGTCGCTGTCCACGAACGATTTCTTCAGCAAGAGTTCGACACTACCGCTGTGCAGTTTGTCCACGGCTTCGATAGTGTCCTTCTTGAAGATGCACAAACCGTCCAACAAAGCTCTGTGGAAGTGCTCGTACTTTTCCAACAGTCTGTATCCGTGCAGTAGGCCGGATTCGTTGTCCAGGAAGAGCAGCAGACCCTCCGGGGTCTTGGCGAGATTGTGAGTGGGTTGCTTCATCATCCCCGGGTTCCACCGCTCGTTGAAGAGGTTGTTGACAACCCTGTCCAAGTTGGCAGTCAGGTAGTCAAAGACCACCAAGTCTGACCACTGCACCAACTCGGATATATCGGAAGCTGTCAAGTTCCCCAAGTCTTGGACGATGGGGTGCAGTCTTCTCTTGTCTTTCTCGCGAAAATGTTGAGGAATGTAGGCTGGTTGAAGATTCTCCACGAATTGGGTGAGTACTACAGGCCGCTCGGAACTCCATTGGGCAAGGGCTATTTGAGAAGCGGCAGACGACCACCGTTTAGTCCTAGGGTCCACCAACGCCAGAGCAGAAGGAGACAAATTCCTCAGTCCCAAGAGTCTTCCAAGGTAAAATGAAAAGATCTCACCCTGAATTTGATCGTTGTTATGCCTGTACCTGCAGCACGATTTACCACCTTCTGCTAAAGTCACCAGACGATTCTGCATGCGCCCGCAACCTTCCTCGATCTTGAGAACATCCGTCGTGTTTAAGAACCTTTTCCACAGTTTGATATCGTACTCATCGAATCCTCTAGGCACTAACCTCTCAGAGAAGGCGGTCCAGTAGATGCCATCCACTACATCGTCCAGTTTTAAAGGTCTGGATGTGTTGGTAGATTCAGCGTTAATGTTACCGATGGAACTGGTGGTTGAATCACTGGGGTTAATTCTATGTTTTCTCTCTGACTTGACTAGAAGACTCGAGAACACAGGTAGATCCTTAGCGGGGTTGGATTTTTTTGGAATATTTTCATGATCCATGGCGGGAATACGAAACAGCGAGGCAATCGGTCCATGTGGAAAGCCGAAACGTCCGGGTATAAGAGGCCTGTCATTTACGTAAGTCCGCTGAGAAATGTGCTGGCTATCGATCCATGACAGGAACACAACGAAGTAGGTGATAGGAATGCCGATCAGGATGCCGGCCAAAAAGGAGATGGGGACGGCGAGCGTGCGATGTTCCAGGCGAGTTCGACTAGCCGTCAGCGGCAGCATTGATCCCGTCATCAACTTCATCCTGATTTTATACCATTGGCACTCGCATTTGCAAAATCATTGATCAAAATCACTTCACTATAATTGCTGGTGCGCTTCAAGTGTATAAACATGAAAATAGATGACAAAATTTAAGTGCTGTAGAACTTGAAGTAAGTGACAGATGTAAATTTAATCTCAACGATATTTGAAGATATCACAGAAGAGTCAAATTCTCAGATAGGAATATTTCACTCAGAACAAAGTCGTTAAACGATGTTTTACCACAATGCACAAAGATGAATCCCCTTTAGTTGTAACACAAAATATAAAAATAAACGTTATTCAGAGCATGAGATTTCACGTAATTCATTAATTATAGACGGTATCATCAAGGCATCGGTTTGTAATTCACAACACGGTTATGCACACTGTTATTTATAATGCAACGTGAAGAAATGCAGTGATTTTCTTTTAGAAATCGAAAATATCCTTTGTGATCGCTTAATCATCAGCATGAATAAAAAAAAAAAACACTTCAAACACGAATATCAATTCAAAGTTTACATGTCAGTAGAAGCTGCAGTAATAAAAAAAAATTAACTCACCAAATTAAAAAGAAGATGCCACTACCGCTAGAAAATTATTCACACAAACAGTATCGATAACTGTAACAAAACGCTCTCCACAAGCCTCGAATAACAGACGCGAATAAATAATTTTCCTCAACAAGTTTCAGATCTTTAGTAAAACACTTCACAACGCGGCCACTGCTGTTCAGAAAGTGATTTAAAAGATGAAGTTGCACAAATATTTTTTGATAAACGGTTACACCAGCCTGGTGAGACACTGTCGAGCCGGGAAATACCTGAAATCACTCACCGCCAGACCGACGGAACGCGCAAGAAAATATCCATATCTGGTCCGGTGCCGCTTTGAAACAGAGAGAGATATCCGTTACGATGCTATCTTCGCCGTCTACCAGCCACACTGGGTGAGGACGAGCAGGTAAAGTAAGGGATGTCGGCGCTGGCCTTCTTCTGTCATCCCCCCAGGTCACGTGGTCCTTTCCGTCCCTCCCTCCTTGTGGTGGAAAAAAGGGGTGCGCCACGTGGGGTGTGGAGGAAAGAGGGGACTGGAAAATCTTAACCACACCTGAGATGTTTACAATGACTCGCTGCGGCGTTTCTCGAATTCTCAGGCGATTTCAGATATCTCAGGTATGTCCTTTTGAAAGAAAGTCGGTGACTTTCGGCGAGCACCCCCCTGTTTTTTTCTTTCGGAACGTCAACGTCGGTCAAGCAGATGATTTTCCGATGTTTTATTGATGAAATGCAGTTCAGATGAAAGCTGTCAGCTTCCGCAAGGTGTCGGATTTTTTTTTTTTACTCCAGCGTTTTTACTTAATGTCTCAACGCTAGAAAAACTCAATGAGGATCAATTGGCAGGTCACAAGACAATTTTCGCAGAACATTTTGCAGAATGATTTAATTTAGTGGCATTCCATTTAGTTCATCTCGTCGCGCATTCGAGACAAAAGACAAAAACATTTAAGTATGTAGATTTTTCACATTTTTTTTTTTACGTCCAATTATTTAACAAATAAAATTTTTTTGGAAGATAATCATATTTCGCGCAACACAGTTCGATGAAATTCTTGGTAAAATTTCAAAACAGTTACAAAAAATGTGTTTTATGCCATCTTACGCCAAAACCAAAATAAATATGTATTGCAAGGATATCACCAACGTTATCCACACACAACCAAAAAAAAACTTATCAGTTACAACGCTACTTGCTAACACTCCATTCCTTGTTAGCTGATAAGATACCGGAACCAGAAGTGCAGCCAGAGCACACACTTTCCAAGTTGTGTAACCGTGAGTCTAAGAGTTTCACTTCTTACTCCGCTTCTTCAGGGTTACCAGATGAGTTTCACTGCCAAGGTTGGCGAAACTATTCGCGTTGGCGAGAATCTCAAACGGTTGATCAAGACAGATAGTTGTTGACTTACCTATGTGCAGAGACGGAATTTTTTTTACGGCAAAGAATCTCAAGATTAAAAAAAAATGTGTTTTTACACATCTGGTTAAAGGCCATTGAAGGCTGATTTTTTTCTTTTTTCTTTATTTCTCCATCTTTGAGGGGAAAAAGAAAGTCGGTATGATAAATTGAAATGATAAATGGCGATTTGGTCATTTCTATAAAGTTCGCGCGACCTTCGGCGTAGGAAAAATTGCACGAACTTGTTTTGTTTCCGACGTGAAATTATTCATCAATTACTATCGTTACGACTTGCAGAAGTTGCGGCCATTTCTGACAGCTGATTGAGTGTGAATTAACTCTTTATGAGAAATGAAATGCATGTTCAAAGCCATATTCCACAGCACAAATGTTTCACTAAACTCTCTTGCATTGAAATGTTTTTCTTTTCTTTTATGTTATTTTTTTTCCTCTAGCATTCATTGATTTATATTTTGCTCACCTTTTTAAATCAGATGAAACCCAAATTTAAATTTCAAATCTATATTTTTGTATATTATTAACAATCAAGATTGAAATCTAGTTCTTCAACTTCATATTCATGGATAGATTTGTGAAAAGCATATATGTATTTGCATCAGCGTCACCAGAAAGCACATTTTATTTTAAATGACCACATACTCCCAGCGGCGTAACGTACACCCCCGCATTGCAGAGGGCTCAGGATTCCAGGGGGGGCTCAGGCAGTGGCGTCGCGGAGAACATTTGGAAGCCCTCTGCAAAGTCAGGTTTTGGGACCAAAGTTGGATTTTAGGAAGGGTGGCGGCAGTCAGGCTTTGGGTCCCCTAGAACCCTGTCCCCCCACGATGCGTGGGTGTATATTATGCTCAGGATTCCAGGGGGCCCAAAGTCTAAATTATATTGTGACTTTGCAATCCTTTGCCAGATCCGGCTTGGGACCCAAAACCTGACTGCAGGGGGCCGGCAAAATTTTCCGTTACGCCGCTGCATACTCCCCAATACATATCTATATTTTTACTTACTAGCCGTTAGTTGCCCGCTTCGTTAAGTATTTCATGATGTTGTATGAATATATATTGTGCTTACATAAAAATTATTGATATCTAAGTCCCAGCATTAGGCGTTCGATAGTATTGAAAAAACATTCTTATAACCCTCGCCACTGGAATTTCTAAAAGAGAGAAGCAGAAACATCTTTTACAATCCCGTTTCCTCACACTGGATTTCCACCAAACAATATTTATTCAATTTCTTCTCAACAAAATAAACATGCTTGTCGAAAATTTAATAAGTTTAATGTTTCAAAAACGGAAATTTTTTTATCAGTAAGTCCCGTAACACCCTTCCCTTGAGAGAACATTTCCGTAAGACCCGCTCTTAGCGGATTTAAACTAAAAAAAAACATGCTTACCAAATTTCAAGTATGTGAATCTAACAATTGAAAAACAGGAATTTCTTTTGCCTATAACGCACATTAACCCCTCGCATCCTCCTTTGGGGTCTATTTTTGCAAAACCGTTACTAACGAAATCTCTACTCTGTAAAAGGAACATGCCTACCAAATATCAAGTCTGTAGATTTAATACTTCTGGAGATCTCGTGATGAGTGAGTGAGATGATTTTCCTCCTTTGTATATATATATATATATTATATATTAGTAACACACACAAGAGGGTTCCTCCCCTCCCCGCAAAGTCCTTGATTTTTTCTCCGATTGATTATAATCCTATGCATATAGTACGCAAAATTTAACTAAGTACCTATTCGTTATTAATGAGATTAATTAAATTTTGCTAATTATTCATTCAATAATTAATTTTTACCTGTTTTTTGTACCCGAAAATCGACAAAATCAAAAGGATATGTATTAAAGCATGATACGAGAATTGTTGACTTTCGACCCCGGCCCCGCCTTGAAAAATTTCTGTGTACGCTACTGTATATATATATACAGTAGTAGATACAGTTTTTGCTCAGTATTATTAACATAAAGGGGGAAGGCTGGCTGGCTTTTATATAAATTATTTTTTATATAAGCTGTCAGCAATGTTTATAATACTGAAGCATCCATTTTTTAAGTTTCGATTGCTCATGTGTCCTTCATTGTGTGGTTTTCTTATTGTCTCTGTGTTTTTTCGATTTTGATATTGTTGTATGTTCATCTCTCGTTTGTAGAGAATTAGACTACATATATATATATAGCTTTTAATAAAATGTACTTGAGAGACTGAAATGACTTGAATATAAAAGATAAAGAAATCACTGAGATTTTTAAAAAATGTACAGTATTATAAACAATGCTGACTGGGGACAGCTTTTAAATTTGCATGAAGGTGGGGCTTTAACCAGTTTTAAGGCTAGCCAACCTGCTCCGTTTTTGTTTATGATACTGCGAGATATCTAATATGAAAAATAATGGATAGAAGCTCTAAATCCGTTAAAAATGAAAAGGAAACTTGCCTGAAAATGCTGTATAAACTGTCGAACCTCTGTTTAACGAAGTCTTTAAATCCCGAAAAAAAGGTTTGTTACGTGGAAAATTCAATTAATATGGAGGTTCATCTTTCAAAATATACTTAAAAAAAAGACACATAAAACAAATTTTACATTCATAAACTGAACTGAATTCAGTGGCGTAACAGCCCATGAGGGCCAAGGCCTACTATACCTATATCAGTATACGTGACCTTAGGCGCTGGGATGCATGTACAGACATTTCGTTCAAGTGGTCACCCTGACGCGAAACCCCCAGTGTTCAGTTCCCAAGCAAGCTTGGTACACATTTATCGACTCACTGAAGGGATGAAAGGATGAGTCGATCTTGCCTAGCCCGGGATTGGAACTTTGTACCAGTGGCGTGGAAGTGCGAAACATACCACTCAGCCACTAGACTTCACATTCATAAACACTACATATTAAAAAAATAATTATTCACACTTTTTATATAAATTAATATATATTTATTTTATATATCTTACCCTTTAAAAAAAGAAAGAAAAACTGCAAGGAAAATAAGAAAACAGAAAGTCGGGGAATAAATACACTGTATTTTTAACAATTATTTAGAAAAATAATTTTATATTAAAATTAATGAATTTTATGGACAGTTTCTAATTTAAAGCATACAAGTAATTTTAAGCATGTATTATTTTATAATCAATAATTTTAAGCAATAAACTACCACATTCCTACGTCCTAAAATTTGAGTACTGATAAAATCTGCTAATTTTATTCGAGATTTTTTTTTTGTTTGAAAAGTTACGGGGCAATTTTATTACTCTATGTGGTAAAACCAGTTCAAGGTCATTGATCATCATGAAATGTGTTAAAACATAGAATAACTTGAAATGTGTCCAGAAATACTTTAAAAATAGGGAGAGAAAAAAATTGAATCACTGGAAAATGTTCGTTATATGGAAAATGCATTTCTCTTTAGGGAGGTTATTTTACGAAAAATCGTAAAATGTTCTGAATTCCAGAAAAAAGTTCGAAAAGTAAAGAAATTTGCAACATCGAGGTTCTTAATACGAAGGTTCAACCGTATATCAGTGGCGCACACAAGGGGATGGGGGTCCCCGGTTCCAAAACCCCCCCCCCATCCCTTTCATCTTTTTTTCGATTGATTATAATCCTATGTATATAGTATAAAAAATAGGATTAAATATTTATTACCGTAAAATCTGGCGTATAACGCGCACCTATACTTTGATGATACATTTTTTTTAAATTTGAGGCATATTCGCCGTATAACGCGAACCCCCTTTTTTTAAGAAGGAACCAGAAATGTATGTGTGAAATACTCTTACGCTTTGAAGACATTTATTCAAGGATTTTGAAAAAATAGTATAATTCTACAACCCCTTAAAGTTCATTAGGTATGTCATTTCTTTTGAATAAAAAGTGTTCCAATATATGTAAAAGTCCGATTTTTTTTATGCTCATCTCGTTTTTAATTTTCGAAGCTATCATTTTTATACCCAGCGTATAACGCGCACCCTTAAATTTCGATCTTATTTTTTGTGTTCAAAGTGCGCGTTATAGGCCAGATTTCACGATATAATAATTAATTTTATTAATTAATGATAATTTTTATCCCTTAATTAATTTTTACTGTTTTTTGCTCCCGAAAATCGACAAAATCAAAAGAATATTTTGGGCGGTGTATTGGAGCATGATACAAGAATGGCGGATTTTCTACCCTGGCCCCTTGAAAAACTCTTGTGTGTGCCACTGCTGTATATATATACACACAATTACGGGTAAAATAACCAACCAATTATAATTAATACTATCTGGGTTATTGCCGTTATTAATAATGGCCTGTTTTTGGTAAATGGGATAAATAATTCACGCTAATCACGTTAACTGGCCACGCATCCTTCACTTGTACTCGTTTTAAAGCTACGGTTTGCTGGCTTTATTGGCAGAAAGGTTGTAGTTATTTGGCGAAACAGTGCTAAAAACTTGTTGATTTATGAAAAAAAAGTATCTGTGAACTAAACAAAAGTATGCACAGATCAGTAAGGAAGAAAAAGAAAGGAAATTTGGAAAACTAATTTTAACCTTCAAAATTATTGATTCAAACTATCACCAAATAAATCAAGCCAAATTCTCTTACCAAAAAAAAATTGAGTGATATATCACTCGGCCTTTTTTTCTGTCATTACAAGTAATCAAAAACGCAATTCATCTGTTGAGAAAATCCAACCGTAAACAAATCACTTATCTTTTTAGAAAAAGACGCGTAAATGAGCAAATTTGTGACCTGAATTCGTAGATGGGCGTATCCGCATTATTGACAATTGAATGCAGATAATTATTTTTGCGCTGAGGAAGGTTTCAGCTGTCTAATATTGATATCAGTGGCGCCGAATGTCATTAAAATTCGTTTTAATCTTCGTCTTAGAGGTTTTCAAGTTTCATATAAAGTTAAAAATACTTAACTACATCAATTTATTTAAATTGATTTTAAAAACTTTATAGTGATAGTTGTGAAACTGGATCGGTGTAATGACTAGTAAAGGATTTACTCTCACAAGGAGAAATATTCTAGCAGTTAACTAGCTATTTTGCAGCCTACGGTTACAGTGAAGTATAAATAATATAGGTATGGTGTGGGAACACATTCTCATAAATTATGCATAAGGCAATAAATCTTTAAAATCTTTTTCTGAAAAAATGTTTTAGTGTGTTCTTTTTTAATACGTTTTGTGAAAATAATACTTTAATAACTTGAATACGGTTTTTTTTTTCTTTAAATTTTGTTTTAACACTAAAACAAAAGAGGAAAATCGTAGATTGCAACAATATATGTATAGATATTTCTTCGAAAAAATAAATAATGATTCACGCTTTCTATCTATCTATATCTACATCTACATCTATATCTATCTGTATATCTATCTCTATCTATCTCTATCTATTTGTATATATCTATCTCTATCCATTTGTATATATCTATCTCTATCCATTTGTATATATCTATCTCTATCCATTTGTATATATCTATCTCTATCCATTTGTTTTATCTATATCCATTTGTATATATATCTCCTTTTCCATTTGTACATATCTATCTCCATCTATTTGTATACATCTATCTCTATCTATCTGTATACATCTATCTCTATCTATTTGTATACATCTATCTCTATCTATTTGTATATATCAATCTCTATCCATTTGTATATATCCATCTCTATCCATTTGTATTTCTATCTATCTCTATCCATTTGTTTATATATCTATCTCTATCCATTTGTATATATATCTATCTCTATCCATTTGTATATATCTATATCCATTTGTATATATCCATCTCTATCCATTTGTACATATCTATCTCCATCTATTTGTATACATCTATCTCTATCTATCTGTATACATCTATCTCTATCTATTTGTATACATCTATCTCTATCTATTTGTATAATCAATTTCTATTTTATTTTATATATCCATCTCTATCATTTGTATTACCCATTCTATCTTTGTTTATATATCTATCTCTATCATTTGTATATTCCATCTCTATCATTTTTATATACCCATCTCTATCATTGTATATACCCATCTATCATTTTTATACCCATTCTATCTATTTGTATATATCATCTCTATCATTTGTATAATATTTTACCCATTTGTAATATCACCCCTTCTATTTGTATCTTTTCTATTTTATCTATTTGATTTTCTATCTCTATCTATTTATCTATTTCTACACACAGAGAGAGTGTCAGTTTGAAAGCAAAGAGACTTTCTTTCAACCAATTAGTTGTGTTACGGCCAAAGCTTTTTTAATTTCTTAAAAAAATTTAATTTTTTTTTATATTGTGAATCATTTAAATAATTACAAAAATAAAGTTCTTTCACAACTGTTTTCCTTTTCAACAAAGGAAGTAATAAACAATCCCACTCCCCATCACCCACGTTTCGGCTAAAAAATAGCCCTATTTTAATGATTCAATTTAAATTGGTCTTCAAGTACTTAAAAAAGATTTAGCAAATTTAAATTTTATTTTATTTTTTTTTTCATATTTTGAACCGCAACCCCAATGGGGAAAAAAAGGGAAAGGGGAAAAAAGTGCGTGTAAGAAATTAGTATTTTCATGTAACAAAAGGGCTATAGTTTTAAGGTGCATACGAAATTTGGGTTGATTTTAATTTGTTAAAAAGAAATAGATGTAGATCGTATATTTTTCAGCAGATAAGACGGCAGTTGAATTAAATAAAGGGGTTCCAAATCTGACATCCTCCTATAGACAGATGTGGCGGTATGATATCTGTATAAACTAGTACCAAATATCACGCGTTGACAGTCATTTTGGCGTGGTCGATAAAGTACTAGCATTTGGAATGGAAGGTACACAGATCGAATCCTCCTTCCTTCAGTTGCTCAGTTATTTTTGTAACAGATACTAAATTTTAATTTAATTAATAAATGTTTAGTATTAAGATGTGTTTATACTTTCATAATTTTTCACACTACACTTTGCTACGGTTAAAAATTTAAAAATTTAAACTAAATAGCTCTATACCAGCTATCAAAAACAAATTTAAGTTGGTTTCAAAAAATTAATATTGAAAAAGGGGTCTACCCCAAACCAAAACTAAAAGGGGGCTATGGCAAAAAAAAAAGGGGGAAACCCCTGCTTTTACCAAAAGTTCTACTAAAAAAGGGGAAAATAGGCCTATATTTTTTGATAAAAGGGCCAGGGCTTTTAAGAAGTCTTAAGATGTCAAAGTTTTGTAGTGATGTATTAGAATAAAATTTGTTCCAGATGATGATCTTAACTAAATTTCCCCCAAAGTTTGATAGTTTGACCCACCGGTGACCCCTACAAGGGGGGGGTTCCCTGAGACCCCCCCCTTAGTTTTTTTTTTTCTGATTGGTTATAATCCTAAGTGTATATTAAAGGTAAAATTCAATTGAGTATTTGGAGTTATTTTTTTTTTTTAATGCTGATTATTTATTCAATAATTTGTTTCTTACTGTCTTTTGTTCTCGACAAGCGGTAAAATCAAAAGAATATGTTTGGTGGCATATTGGAGTACGATACGGAAAAATGTGGACTTTCGACCTGGACCCCCTCTCCCCCCCCCCCTTTGAAACATTCTTTTTTGTGCGCTTCAATACTGTCTTATAGTACAAAACGTATCAAACCGTAACACGTTGAGGTAATTTATACCTTCTTTTATCTGAGGAAATATACGGTATATATTTATATGATGGAGATAGAATGAGATAGACCACAACATCGAACGAAAATGAGTGAGGGAAAATGAGTTGTTGGTAATAGTGAGGTAGACCACAACTTTAAAAATGTTTAATTATCTCTTTCACTGGATATTAAACAAGTGAATATTAAATGAAATGAATTTATTCCAAGAAGTTTATCTCTTACAAAAGGGGCGCGACTTCAGAAATTTAATTCGGAGTTAGACTCGGTAGGTTAGTAGCACATTGAAAAGGTGTCCACCCGTAGAAGTAGTAAAGCGCACTGGCCAGTCAATTCTGGGCGCGGGGGTGTACGGTTATATATCCGTTAATTATCAAGTTCAAATAGCGGTGAAACAGGTTGTTTGACGAGGATGGCTCGTTTGCCACCCGGACGAGACTTGAATCCTGCCTTCGGAGAATTTTTGAAAAATTATTTAATAAAAACGTAAGAACTTTTCAATAAATTTACACTTTATAAATATCGTAAATAATCGTATCATAAACAATTTAATTTTCACTTTTAAAGCAACACGTACATTCCAATGAATTTGAAATATTATTCAATTTTATAACGACTGAGGAAAAGAAGTTTCAGAGTAACCTATTTTACATAAAACGGATTCTTTTTCATTTTTTATCTAAAAATTTTGTGGTCGCGATAGCCAGAGGAATAACGTACAACCCCGCAACCCCCCACATCGCGGGGGAGCCTAGGATTCTAGAGGGGTATGGGGATTCTAGGGTAAGTATGGTTAGGGGCCCAAAACCTGAATTGCAAGGAGACCCTAATATTTACCGTTACGCCACTGGCGGTAACCTTGTGGTTATGGTCACAAACTCGTGGCCAGTGTGTCATGGTGCGTCGCCACTGAAAGACCCGCTGTGTAGAGGGGTCGATGAGTATTAAATCTGTCAAGGCTCAAATTGCTCCCGTTGGTGTGGTGTGGAAGTTAGGAGAGGGGAGTGCTAGCTTAGGTGTCATCCTCGTCACTTAAACGTGGTTTAAAATTACAAGATACGTTGCCAATAGCCCTCGTGTTGCTTTATATATAGTTCGACGGTAACGCTACTGTATCATTCACTCACCCTCTGAAAATATTAAGACTGCACATTACCCTAAAAATTTCATACTTAACGATTTTTTTTGCATTTTCTTGTGGCTTATATCATTTAGAAGCTTGCCACCAAATTTCAGATCTGTTAACAAATTAGTTTTTAAAATATTTGAAGTTTTCTGAGCTATGGTTTTGGTTTCGGTTTCATTTTAAAAGATTTTTTTCACTCTTAAATTGAATAATTATATATTTTCGAGCACAATCAATTCTTTCGGATGTGAAATGTTTATTAATTTCAATTTTCATTACTAAAATCATTTCCGCTTGATTATGTTTTGAGTTTTTTTAATTCTTATAAGTAATTAATTAAGATTGATTTCAAAGCAAAATTTTTTTTTTTAAAAAAAATAGTTTATATAACTTCTTTTTTTATCATTAATTTTTTCCTGTTGAGAAAATGTCATGACCAAAACGTTCTCAGGTAACTGTGAATAGCAATATTTCGAAAAGATGGATTACTACTGAAATTGATGTATCTAAAAATCAGTCCTCAGCTGATACTGCAATCAGACTTCCAAATACAAATATTCTGAATTCAAGTATTGCAGATAAAACTGAGTATTTCCTTGTCGCATCAAACTACATACTGTGCTGCTCTACACTGACGTAGCTGGATTTAAGGGGGCCCTGTATCAAAATTCCTTCGGGGCTCTTTTTAGATATGGCAGCCTTGTTAGTGGGACAGTAGTTACACATGTTGGGGCCCCTGTAGCTTGGGGGCCCCGCATCATTGATACGGTGGTAGCTCGTCTCTGGTGCTCTATTTCATTATTTTAAAGTCGTACAACAAGAGTTAAAACTTCCTAAACTGCCGCGATTTAAAACTGAAATAAATTAAATTTTATGAAGAAACCTGGCTATATTTTTAGCTTAAGTTAGTAACATGATTATTTTGTACATAAATGTTTTGTGTTTCAAAACTTTTGTGAAAATATTAGGTTTAAGATTAAGCTGAATAAACTGTCATTGTAACAAATGCTATCAATATAATGCAAAAAAGTATCTTGGATTAAAAATATATATATTTTCAGTCATATGTAATTAAAATGGTGTTTTAAATTAGAATATACACTGTGGAAAATAATATATTAAAAAATTAGAGCTTTACCGGTATTATAAGTTTTTGTTTCATGCCTGTACAAACTTTAATGCCTTTTTCTCGGACTTTCAATTTTGAAGGTATACGTGTTTTGTGTAATCCCTAAGGCTTTTTTTTTCTGTTGAGGATAGGGCCTTGAAATTTTTTTGTATATACTCCCAAACGTATTTTCTATAAAAGTTAGTATGAATTTACGGCTGAAATCTCTAGTTATCTTTTTAAGAAATGCTTAAGTTACTATTTTAAAATTTTTCGTGTTTTTTCCAGGTTTTTCTAGAAAAATAATTATTAAAAATCAACAAGGGAATAGATTTTCAAATCCAAACTAACGTTTTTGTTCGCAATAATCTAAGAAACACAAATAACTTAAAATGACTAAGGAATTTTAAAAATTGAGCATTTTATAAAAGTTTGAACAAACTTCAAAAATTCCTAATTTTTTTAAATTGTAAAACAATGGCTGGTCAAACTGATTTTTCAATTTTCAGAATCAACTTAATAATATAACCTGAATATAAAACATAAACTATTTTTACTGTTAATGTCTCTAAAAGTTTTTTTTTTTAAAAAATGGTATTGTGTATTCTTAAGGGAGTTGAGATTTTTTAAAATTCCTCCCTCTGTGTGTGTGTGTGTCTATACCACCCCATCTTAAAACGTTCTATTTGATTCTTATCCGAAACAAATTGCTGCAAAATCTTGTTTTTATCCTAATAATTCGCATCTCGAAAAATTGCTGTTACAGACAAAAATAAACACAACAGGTGTCATAAAATAACAAATCCGCAAGTATTTCGGGATGCCAAAACAGCGAAAGCTTGCCAAATGTTGATAACCAGCCCGGCATTCCAAAACCGATGAGATCTGTCACTTGCGGCTCACATGTAGCTCGCGTCTTCGGTGGGGGGCCGACGGTAGGTGAGGTAACAGCGGGGCTAAGATTCCACAATCGGGGATCGGACATATATAAATTCCACTTAGGGATCAAAATCGTCATTTTCGATCCTGAACAGGTTTTAACATGTTTTGAGCAGCAGTCGTCAGATAGTACGCATGCAGAAGAAAAACTGTATATTATCTGCACTTTGTAAATATATATTTTGAATTTTCTCATGTACAAAGATTGAAATAGAGATTCGGGCTTTTCTGTTGAGGTATTGATGAGAAAGAAACAACAAATAAATTTTGGAGCTTAATTTTTTAAAAAATATTCACAGCAGTGGCGCACACAAGGGGGGGGGGTCATGGGGGTCCTCCCCCCAAAGCCCTTGATTTTTTTTCCTATTGATTATAATTCTAAGTATATAATACGTAAAATTTAAGTAACTATTTGTTATTAATGATTAATTTTATTAATTAATGCTAATTATTTATGCAATAATTAGTTTTTTACTGTGTTTTGTTCCCGAAAATCGACAAAAAATCTAAGTTTTCTAATTCATAAGTAAGTTATGAAAAGAATAACATATCCATAAATGATTCTTTTTACTTAATAAATTTTAGAAATCACGCAATATCAGGGGTTCAATTAAAATTTTAAATACAAAAAAAAAGCCTAATAAAAAAAAATAAAAATTATTGAAAAGTATTAAACCTGTAAACATAAAAGACACATATGTTACTTAAAAAAATAGTATTATTTGAAAAAGAATTATTGTGCTAATAATAATAATAAATTCGTTTTTCCTTTCTTTTCAAATTAATTTTTTTTCATAAGTTTTTAACCTTTTGTGTCCGTTGTCTGCTTAATGCATCGGTTGTCCGAAAAGTATGACTACACTTTCAAATATGAATAATAAATAAACAAGCAAAGATATTCACTTATGGGTTTTTTTTATGTTCCGTAAAGAAAATGCCAAACTATTTCTTAAAATGCTTTATTGCACTATTTCACTGTGCGCACTGATAGTTGCGAGTCTATACAACATTTCTGGTCACGTTCTATCCGGGAAGTCTTAAGACTTTTTGGGGCCCTGACCCAGAAAAATCTCAAGATGTTTTGAAGCCCTGGGCCCCTATACACAAAAGCAGGCCTTAGATGTGATCTTTAACAGTAAACAATATACAGCATGCATTGTCAAATACTCGTACTAACGGTAATTTGAAACAAACAAATATGCACAAACCACAATCTCGAAAACCGACTTGACCGATGGCCGCATTTTAACTAAATGAGTTGAATGAGATTGTTTATGGTATTAGGCTTAGGCCTAGACATGGACAACGGTCATGACATAATAATAGTACAGTCTTGCCTTTTTTGCCAATTTTTGACGGCTCTATCCGCGTCCTTCCAATAACAAGTTTTCTTGGAAAGTCCTTGGTTTTTCAAAACTATTTTATTCGCAACGAACCCTCTGAAGAAGAAAACATGATTATTTAAATTAGGTCTGCTATATATAGTCTAGGCCAGGGAGGGCGAATCTTTATGGATCAACGCGCCATTTTTTTCTAAAGAAGTGTTTAATGATGCATAGAAGTGCCGTCAAATAATTTTGACTTGTGATTATTGGGAAAATTATAAAACTAAGTACTAACAACTCAAAACTCTATTTTCTACGAAAAAATATATTTTGCTGTAAAGTAGTAAATTTTTTAGTTATATGTGTAATTCGAATTAAAGTAACAGCGGTGTGACTTCTGTTGTTGCAGATTATAGATGATAAATTATACTTATATTAAGGATCACAGTAGCGCACACAGGAATTTTTCAAGGAGAGGAGGGGGATCCGGGGTCGAAAGTTCACCATTCTTGTATCATGCTTCTTTGGATTTTGTCGATTTTCGGGAACAAAACACAATAAAAAACTAATTATTGAATAAATAATTAGCATTAATTAATAAAATTAATCATTAATAACAAATACTTAGTTAAATTTTACGTACTATATACTTAAAATTATAGTCAATCAGAAAAAATCAAATTGGGAGGGATAGTCCGGGCCCCCTTGTGTGCAAACCCCTGTTAAGGATTATATATTGTTACTTTTAGCAGAATACATGCTGAATTAAGAGTCATCTGCCAAACGGTTTTTATGCGATTCCTTGATGTTATTAATCTCGGAAAATAATGACTCGCAAGTATACGTAGATGAACATATGGTTAAAACAGCATGATCCAGCTTTTTCTAATAGTTAAATGCATCTGTGGAATCGAAATCCAAAATTTCGTTACTGGCATTGGCTGCGCACCGTGAGCGATCATTCACGTTTGTTCGTAATACTTCATAGTGAACTTTGTTATTTTGAACTAAAACATAAACTGTTTTGATCGGTGGCGTGCCCAAAATTTTGCGTCGCGTGCCATTGCTTCGCCATCCCTGGTCTAGGCTTTCAAGTTTTAGAGAGAGAAAATGAAGGAGAGATAAGATAGATTACTAGTGATCAGGTATTAATCAAATTTATAGTGTAATTCAGACATTTGGTAATTGTAATAATTAAAGTGACGATAGATCACTAGAGTTTAAATAGAGTTTAGATAGCTAAGAAAGTTGATTCGATCCTGAAGTAAGTGCTTAAAGTCTTCTCATACTTCATGTACCTCGTTATTTATCTACATATTGCTTCGATTAGCGCATCTCTCATTTAAGATTACTTGAAATTGTGTTGTTGATTGTGTGACAAATAGAGTATTTTTGGATATGGCTAGTCTGCCTTCCCTTTCTCCCACATCTCCAGGCGTGAATGAGAGAACATCACAAATTTACATGCAGTTTGAAATTCCCTGTTTTTCGGAGAATATGTTGTAAAGGCCTCACTCCTGGAGACGCTTCCTCATCATCTAATTGACCTAAATCAGTAGGAGGTAAAGATGGATGACCCAGACTAACCATGATAACTCTAATTTATTATTACGAAAGATAATATTCCAAGACAAGCAAACTATAAATGGAACCTTTGGAGTGATGTAAAGAGAGCTCAAATCTTATGTGAATAAGCGTACGAAATCCGAATATCTCAACTTTAATCAATCTTATTTTAATAGTGCTAACTTCCCTAAGTTATTCTAATAGTTTAATTCCATCCTTTAATCACGCGGCAAAATTCTGGTTCTTACCGTATCAGCACTGCTTTCATCGACTCCGCTCCCTTTTCCTTCTAATTCACGATTTTTAAACTTTAACTATACATACACTAGCTAATCTGCATATCATGGTTTCTTCTTGAGAGGGATGGCTATGAAATAACGCGATTGCTGGCCCAAAGGTTCCCCAAGAGGACTATTAGTAGAAAACTCGTAAAGCACCGTCACGATGTATGTTAATAATACCTGACCATTAAAATTATCCAAATGATGATCTTATTAAGACTGAGTCGAAAACAAAACAAGGCCCCCACCGAAGGTGAGGCCCTGCGCCCAGGCCTTAAGACATCCTTGCTTTCTATGAAGCATTGAAGGATCAACTTCCTGAATGGTCGTTGTCATTCGACTTTTCAATTTATGAATGTTGTGAATTGAAGATTGGTAAACAACGTTTTTCACGTATCCCTACAAAAAGTTAAAAGGTGTTATGTTTAGAGATCTAGGTGGCCACTGTATTGGATTTCTTTTTTCCATTCATCGCCTGGGGAATTTTTTCTCACTTTCAAACTCCAGTGTGGTGCATTTACACAGAACGCATGTTGCTGATTTAAATTCGACAAAGCCTTCTGGAGCTTACTTTTATTCTTGTGGTGAAGCCATTTTGAAATGAGAATGTTTCAAAATGTGGGCATTGCACTATCTAGCTCGCATTTCATTTAACAAGAAACTTTAATCTTTCCTTTTTGGAACGCAAGTGGAAAACCTCTGTTTATTTTTAATTCTTTTCATTTTTGAAAATGTGTAGTCATACTTTTTTAACACCCAATATATTAATTGTATCTATTATCACATCTATATTCCATGATCAGTAGTTATGAATAAATTAACGAATTCTGCGATGTTTTAATTTAGTTCAATTCGGTTTTGACTTATCATTAAGGTTTGGACTCTAAATCATAACAGCACGAATTTTCGTTATTTATTTATTTTTTTTTATCGGTTTTAAATGTATGTGCAATTTTTCCACTTTATTTTTAAGCGTTTAATTTTTAGATATCCTAACTGATATTATAAACGCGAAAGTTTGTATGGATGTTTGTTACTCTTTCACGCAAAAACAATAGAATGGATTTTAATGAAACCTTACAATAATATAGCTTATACATCAGAATAACACATAGTCTATAATTTATAAGGATATTGTGCGAAAATGTCCAAAATATAATGATAATGGTCAAGTAAGTAGGTAAAAATTCTGCCATCTACAAGCTATTCTGAAGTGCATTGCAAAAACCGTTAGAGTTACACGTCAGCATAAATCTATCTTTTATGTGTAAACTGATCAACAGTGGCGCAATGGAGAACATTTGGACCCCCCTACAAAGTCGAGTTTTGGGCCCCCAAGTTGGATTTTACAAAAGGTAAGTATTTGGCAGTAGTCAGGCTTTCGGCCGCCTAAACCCATCCTCCTCCTCCTCCCCGCGATGCGGGGGTTGACGGGGTGTACGTTACGCCACTGGATCATGACCACCCGGCTACCGCTGCCATTAATTGTTATTGAAGAGAGAGAGTTATATTTACGCCACACTCTCTCTATATAAAGCTGCAAGAAGGCTATTGGTGACAGAGCTCGTAATTGTAGACACCACGGTCAAGCGATGAGGACGACACCTCAGCTTTGATTATCCTCCCTCCTCACTTCCACACCACACCAAAGGAAGGATTTAACGCACAACTGCCCTCTCTACACAGTGGGTCTTCAGCGGCACAAAGCTCGCACTCACGACGCGCAAGCCACGAAACAATTAGCTTGACCCAGTGGCGTAACGTATACTCTCACAATCCTCTCAACGCATGAGGGTGCAGGGGTTCTAGGGGAGCCAAAGCCTATGCTATGTTAGGGTTTTGCAATCCTTTGTAAGAACCGGCTTAGGGCCCAAAACCTGACTCTGCAGGGGAGAGTGGGCCTAACATACTCCGTTACGCCACTGGCTTGACCACTAAGCTATCTCCATTGAAAGGGGGAAATGTGGTGTCGTAGTTCGTTATCAAATGCGAGTATATAATGTGCGTATAATTAACAATTTTAAAAACTAAGCTATGATACTTGCTATTTTTTTAATGTTGTGTTGGCAAAGCCGAATTCGACATGCTTGAATTAAAGCCATCATTTTGCAATTTGGACGTGTATCCTCTAACGTCATGTCCAAAAAACTACTCTGTTTTGGGGGAAATGCACTCTTAACACATCTCACTGTGCGATCGACTCAAAACTTGCTCCATAAACACTCCAAACACAATCTTTCTATTAACTCCACAAACGTTCCATCCGATTTTCATCGTACATTTTACGAAAATAAAAAGCAGACACACACACAAAGAAGAAAGGGCCATAACAAGAAGGCGTGTTTTTTGCGGGCGGCATACACACACAAGATCATCCTGTTTGATTGACATCATCATTACGTGGATGGCAGTGATCCCCTTCCCCCTCCCCCAACACCACCGATGCAGATTTCGAAGTGTTCTCGCTCGGATAATAATCTTCACCTGCGGGCCTTCATCCCATTCTCCTACGCATGCGCGAAGTGGAAAGTTGGGAATGAGAGAATAAGTAATACGCGCGGGCTTAAAAAGAGTTTGTGTGTGCTGCTAGATCTTTATAATTTGAAAGACTGTTTATAATCAGAGCAATTGAAAGGAATTTTTATTCTAAAAGCAGAAACAAAAGAGTAATATAAAAAAAATATTTTTAAGGCAATTCCTACTTACAACAAAAAAACATTTTATTTTATATAGCTACTTTTTATTAAATAGTTACAATCAATATAAATATGTATATACATAGGACAGAATTACAACATTAAGTGGTAGCTCATTTTTATTTATTATCATTTAAGTATCATATTGTCATCCAAAACAATCGTGTCTATAAAATTTCAGCTCAACTGAATGCTTTAAAACGTGAGAAAAAGAATATTTTAAAGTTTTGACCCAAATCGCTACAAATGAAGCCAACGGGGCTGTATCTGTAATTCTTTAAATCATTAGTTTCAGTCAATAAATTTTAATTAATTATAATTAAATTATCGTATTTTCACCCAAAACAATAGTGTATAGAAAATTTCTGCTCAAATGAGAGCTTTAAAATGTGAGAAAAAAAACTTTTCGACACAAGTCGCCAAAATTCATGCCAATGAGGCTGTATTTGTAATTCTTTGAATAATTAGTTTTAATCAATTTTTATTAATTATAATTAAATTACTGTATTGTCATCCAAAATAATCGTGTATATAAAATTTCAGCTCAATGGAGCACTTTAAAATGTATTTTATTAACGATTGAAAATTCAAACAAGATAATATATATATAGAGAGTGAGAGCTAATAGTAGGAATTGAAAATTATTGTTTTTGTGACATCTGTTTGTAAGTTTATACGTATATTATATAAAACGATAAAGAAAAAAAAAAGAAAAATTAACTTATCTTTGCAATTAGTCGCGCACAAAGAAATTTTTCAAGGGTTTTGGGGGTTTAGTGTTGAAAGTCCACCATGCCCATGCTGTAATGGGTCTATCCACGTTCTTCCTACTAATAGTCCTCCACTTGGGGAATATAATGTGTCCTTAAAAATTATTCTACTGAAAACTTTCCTCCTCCTCCGAAGAAGATGTGATTATGCAAATCAAGGCTTGTATATAAAGATTAAACTTCTGAGTTATAGGAAGAGAAGTTAAACTGCTAAAGGATAGCAGTGATTGATTAACGTGAAGCTCGGCGGGAGCATTTCGTAGCTTATTTGATAAGATTGACGTTTTGGTCAATTAATAGTTAAATTAGATTCTGTCAAGTTGAATTAGAAGGTGTAATGCCTGGACGTAAGTGATCCGATTTATCGTTAATTCTTCTAATATCTCTTCTACTTCGCTATATTGTTCCCCATATTTATTAATTGGCGCATTTCTTAACTTAGGTAGTTGCATTTGTGTCGTTGTTGAGAATTGGTTAATAAATAGAATTTGTATTCATTATGGTTAATCTTTCTTCTGACCCTCTCATACTAATGGATGGCACGGGTCGTCTATTACAATGCTCCAATACGACGCCCAACATATTCTTCTGATTTTATCGATTTTCGGGAACAAAAGAATGTAAAAAATTTATTATTGAATGAATAATTAGCATTCATTAATAAAAATAATTATTAATAACGAATACTAAAAAATTTACGTAATATATACATTGGACTATAATCAATAGAAAAAAATCAAGGGCTTTGGGGGGACGGACCCGCGGAACTGCTTGCAATTCATTTTAATAACTCTCGAAGAGAATACTTGCAAAATTTGATTCAGTTCTATGAAAATCAAGAGGGGAAAAGCACTGTCTATAATAAAACAAGTAACATAAAAAAAAATTAAGTCTCTCAATTCCTACTTAGATCAACAAAGAAACATTTTATTTTAGCTACTTTTTATTAAATAGTTACAATTCATATAAATATGTATATACATAGACATAGGACAGAATCCCAACATTAAGTGGTCATTCATTCTTATTCATTATCCTTAAAGTATCGTATTGTCATCCAAATCAACCGTGTATAAAAAATTTCAGTTCAACTGAATGCTTTAAAACTTGAGAAAAAAACCTTTTCCAAGTTTTGACACAAGTTGCCAACAATGATGCCAACGTGGCTGTGAGTATTTGTAATTCTTTAAATAATTAGTTTTAATCAATCAGTTTTTATTAATTATAATTAAATTATTGTATAGTCTTCCAAGATAATCATGTATATAAAATTTCAGCTCAATGGAGCGCTTTAAAATGTATTTTATTAACGACTGAAAATTCCACCAAGATAAATAAGTATATATAGAGAGAGTGTAAGCTAATAGTAGGAATTGAAAAATACTATCGTATTTAGGAAAAAGTTTGCAAGAGAAATTAGAAAAATGTAACATAATTTCAAGAAAAAAAATAAGTTTTACAAGTATAAAATTTGAAAAAAAAAAGAAAAAAAAAATTCAAGTTCTGCTCTTTCAGAATTAAATAGTTACATGAATACTCCAGGGCTCCCCAAAGAGTGAGTTATATTTATGTCCCACCACTGGCGTAGCTAACTCTTAGGGAAGGAGACTGTATCAAAATTCCTTCGGAGCCCTGTTTTAGATATGGGAGCCCTATTAGTGGGACTATATTTACACATGTTGGGGCCCCTGTAGCTTGAGGCCCCGTATTATTGATAAGGCGGTAGCTACGCCCTTTTTTCCCACTACAAAACAACACAAGGACTCTTAGCGACACATCTCGTAATTTCGAACCATGGTCAAGGGATGAGCATCTCCCTCTCTTGAAACTACTACACTACATCAAAGGAAGGACTTAAGAGATTAATATTGTACCAGATCTTCTACACCCAGTGGCTTTTCAAAGGGGGCTGGGGTCCAGCCCCAAAGAAGCCCTTGATTTTTTCCGATTGGTTATAATTCTAAGTATATAATACGTAAATTTAATTAAATATTTGTTGTGAGATTAATTTTGACCAATTAATGCTAATTATTTATTCAATAATTAGTTTTGTACTGCCCGTTTTGTTCCTGAAAATCGACAAAATCAAAATAACATGATGCAAGAATGGTGAACTTTCAACCCCGGACCCACCTTCAAAATTTCTGTGTGCTTCCATCTACACCAATCCCCAACCTCCGGGCGCGAGACTAGTACCAGTCGGTTTATTAAATAGTATCGGTCGCACATAGAACACACATTATAAATTATTTTTACTTTACAGTGGAACGCGTCGTTTATCTGAACGTTTATTATCCAGACCAGTTTTTTTTTTTTTTTTTGTCAACTACATTTACTGTATATGAATACGTTTTCGAACAGTACAATGCTCAACAGTTGTTTCGCGTAAGGCCAAAAGTGACGGGAAAACCCAAGGTCAGGGATATTTGGAGAATTTCAGTTGTGTGATTTGGTAAACATCTGCGTGGAATATTAGTTCAGTTTGCTTCGAAGTGAGGGAGTTTATACGTGTTCTTTTATTGAGTTGATAACTGCTATGATATTGTGACTTTCGTGCAAAAAGAATCGGACCCTGTCGACGATGAAACGGATGAAGACGAGGACAACAACAACGAAAGTAGCAAGGGTTCATCCAATGCTGACGCGTCTTCTGCGTTAGAGGCAGCTACGGAGTGGTACGAACAATAATCAGAGTGCTGTCCTCTAAACGACTGCTGCTCAAGAGAATCAAAGACCATGCAGCGAAAAGACGAAGTTGTACAATGGTACAGCGAAAAATAAGTGATTATTTTTTAGAATACAGATAAAATTGCGATACTTTGCTTTTCTTCAAGCACGTTTCCAGCATGTAATGATTTTCAATATTCGTATAGTATACGGTTTCATATACTGCATGGATCGCATTTGGTTTTCAGTTATCCGAACAATCACGTATCCGAACGGTGTCCGGTTCCAATTGATTCGGATAAACGACGTTCTGCTGTATTTACTGTGGTGTATTTCTCTAGGGTTTGAACGACTTTTCACGGAAATCACTTTATATTCATTCTTTGATGGAACAGTATTTTATTCTGAAAATATGTTTATAAACACAATTAAATTAAAATTATCACACACAAATCAAAATAATCTAAAACATAAGTAACCAACGTCTACCCCTCAGCAGGCCACGGTAAAATTATCAAACACTGACCTGTCCACAGTGATAAAAAAGGTTGGGGAGCATTGCTCTACAGACGGCTCTTCAGTGGTACCAGAGCTCGAACTCATGACACGCAGGGCACAAGTTTGTGACCATATCCATTAGGTTACCACAAAACCAAAATAACCTAATTTCGTTGGAAAATTGCGCATGCGCAAATAGATCACACCCTTAAATTACTTTCTTTTACTCATTGATTTATTATGTGATTTAAAATCTGCAACAAACCAAATTGAACTTCTAGGTAGGCCACATCGGGCCCCATTTCTGGAATAAAACATGTTTTTCTCATGATTTTTGTTTTTGTAAGGTGTAAACTGCTGCGAAGTTAGAAGATTGGTTAAATTTAACTCCAGATATTTATAAATTCATGTGTCTTCATAGTCACACAGGTAGCTACACTAAGTGGCCTGGAGGTCCGACCCCCAAGCCCATTGATTTTTCAATTGGTTATAACTCTAAGTATATAATACGTAAAATTTAATTAAATATTTGTTATTAATGATTAATTTTATTAATTAATGATATAACTATTTATTCAATAATTAGTTTTTTACTGTGTTTTGTTCCTGAAAATCGACAAAATCAAAAATAGCATGATACAAGAATGGTGAACTTTCAACGGACCCCGAAAAATTCCTGTGTGCGCTACTGGTCTTCATAGTCACATGATAACTACAATCACGTGTTCCAGCCAATCAGTTTATAAATTCATTTGACATCATAATCATATGTTAAAGCAAGCACGCATTTCCAGCCAATTAGCTCACGCGCTTTGCTTTTGCCAATTTTTGCAATTTGCGAATACTTTCGTTGAAAAAATACATACTTATCAACAATAAGAATGAACATTAGAAAACAAAATGCACTTGATTTAAAAATATGCGTACAATACAAGGCTTTTTTTTTTTAAATAAAATTTTAAAAAAATCTTTTTGAAGAATCTTAAAGAGAGAGAGTGAGTGAATATTAACGTCGCACTGTTCAGTTACACAGAGGCTTTTGGCGACGGACCACGTAATTTTGAACCATGGTCAAGTGACGTGGACGACACTTGAGCTGGCACCCCCTCTCTTAACTACCACACCACACCGACGGGAGGACGTTTCAGCTCTCGACAGATTTAACGTGCATCGCTCCCCCACACGGCGGGTCTTTAGTGGTACTGGGCCCGAACTCGTGACAAGGCCAGCCACGATCTGATACCTTGACCACTAGGCTACCGCGGCCACTTAAAGTGAGAAAGAGATGTATATTACATCGCTCTATAAAGCAACACGTGAGCTATTCGCGGAATACTCAGGGAACCGAGCTCACCTGAAAGAGGTTTAGAGCTACAAAACGAGACGGACTTTGTAAGTTTGAGCATCGGTCAAGTGAAGAGGATGACACCCGAGCTGGAACCCCTTTCTCCAAGCTACCACACCACGCCAATGGGAGGACTTTGAGCTTGACATATTTAACGAGCACCATCCCTGCTACACAGCAGACTGAAGAATCTCAATGTTTGAACATGTTTACCCACTTATCAAAATTTGAAAATTTATGTAAATTTTACGTGTAGAAAAAAAAATACAAACCCGATGTCAGTTTTGAATTCAATGGAAAACACGATTGCATTTATCATGTGACTTTGAAGAATTTAGCCGATTATAAAACGTCAAAACTGGGCCGAAGCGAAAGCAGTTCCATATGAGTTTTGAAATGTTTCGTTTATGGCAGTGCTTCTCAAACTTTCAGTATTTGCGACCCAATATTCAACCATAATTTTCATCGCGCCCTCTCCTTGCATACAAATAACAATACATTGAATTCAATAAATTTATACTTTGACGCTTAAGGTACACACGAGTAAAACACGATTTTATCCTCTTAAATACCACTGGCGTATATATAAGTCTAACTCAACCAGTTAAATGCCCCGGACGTATATATACGTCTTTCCAAAGCACGATTTTTTCTGTGTACTGCTATTCATAAAATTATTCCGAAGGCTTTGAAATGCAATAAAAGGACCTAAATAGTGTTTGTGAAGGATTTACTTATATCAGAGGATTTTTTTAATTTTTATTCTTTTTCCCCTCACCACCCCCCCTCCCCAATACAACATATACGCTCGCCTACGTGGAAAACGGAGGCTTTGGGGAGCAAATCGCGTAACTTTTAATCGGCAGTTAAGGGATTATTTATAAACAGTACAAAAATTATTAAGATAAGTTTTAATTTTTGTATATAATTAAATGTGAAAAGCCCATGGGGTAATTATTAATTCTTTTCTTAACTTAATATTGTTAAATTAGTTATAAAATACATTATGCAGTACAGATACATTTATAAGTGTATTATATCAGTGTAAACGTTAATTTTATTTTTTATTCACAGAAAGTATTTTGTTTACTTTTAGTAAATTAACATATTTTTTTTTTTAAAAATAATCTTTTGTTTTTGATTTATCAATATGCTTGCGCCCCCCTAGGGAAGCGTGCCTCACAGTTTGAGAAACACTGGTTTATAGAGATAAAAATTTAAAAAATTTCTTCTGGGGGGGAAAACCTCTTGCACAGTACTGACAAAGAAAAAATATTTACAGACGATTTCAGCTCTATTTCATGACAAAAAATTCTCCAGAATAGTTTTTCTTTTATCCTTTGGCAACAGTTCTCCAGACGCATTCCTGGCGGGCTCCATCCCGATCGGCCGCAACGATACCTCCACTCCGGAAAGAGAGCTCAACAGCCATTATCTCCAGACGGTCATTGTTTACTCTAATCTGCAGCCCTTTGTTCGGACACCCCCGGCATGCGTGGGCAGCCCTTATCGTCCAGGAAGGATGGGATTATGCAAAGGCCCCCATACATCACAGCGACGGCGACGCGCTTTCATTAATCCTTTCGCCAGACCCTGGGAAGACAGACAGGGGGTGGTCACGGGCATCAGTCAAAAGAGAGTGTTTGGCGAAAGAGATAATGACAAGTTTCCTTTGCTTCGGTGGTTTCTCGAAACTCGGATTCGTTTCCGCGTGACCTTCACCCTCCCCCCTTTTGAAAATAGCCAGTCTGATATCACTCGACTTCGTTCCATGCCAGGGAACTGAAAATAAATGCCATTTAACAGCACGACTTAAGAGTTTGATAATAGTTTACTTTTTTTGTGTGTTGTTTCAGGGACTTTTTTTTTAGAAAGATTGGTTTTTTTTATGTGGTTTGTTTTAAGTTTCGCAAGGTTGGTTTAGTTCAGTGATACTCAACCCGCGGAACGCAGTCCAGGGCCGCTTTTCCGCTTAGGCACATTAGGCACGTGCCCAGGACGCAAAAAATTGAAGGGCGGGAACTGAAAAAAATTAAAATTACTGTGAAAATACCACCGCCTTCCGAGTCACGAGAGAGACCACTTGTGATAACTTTTTTTAAAAAAAAAATAGAGATATGAAGGTTTTTTGTGTGGTTTTTAGGTTTATTTAGTACATTTTAAGAAAAAAAAGGCTAAAATTAAGAAGAGAAAAATAATTATTACTACTAAAATGGGAAACAAGCAGTGACGCACACAAGGGAGAGGGGTCCTGGGGGTCCGGACCCCCCAAAGCTCTTCATTTTTTTCCGATTGGTTATAATTCTAAGTATATAGTACGTAAAATTTAATTAAATATTTGTTATTAATGATTAATTTTATTAATTAATGCTAATTATTTATTCAATAATGAGTTTTTTACTGTGTATTGTTCCTGAAAATCGACAAAATCAAAAATAGCATGATACAAGAATGGTGAACTTTCAACCCTGGACCCCCCCCTTGAAAAATTCCTGTGTGCGCTACTGGAAACAAGTAATATAAAAAAAAAATTTTATAAGTCACACAATTCCTACTTAGATCAGCAAGGAAAAATTTTATTTTAGTTACTTTTTATTAAATAGCTACAATTAATACAAATATGTATATACATAGGACAGAATCGCAACATTTAGTGGTCATTCATTTTTATTCATTATCATTAAAGTATCGTATTGTCATCCAAAACAATCATGTCTATAAAATTTCAGTTCAACTGAATGCTTTAAAGCGTGAGAAAAAAAAATCTTTTAAAGTTTTCACCCAAGTCGCTAAAAATGAAACCAACGTGGCTGTTTTATAGCTCATTTTTATCGGTGACACATTTTTTCTTTTATAAAATGTGTTTCGCATTTTTGCTCCTATACCATAATGCTAAATGAGCCATCCCTTTGCACGTTAAAAGAAAAAACTAATTTTTTATGAAATATTTTGAAATTTTCAAAACACTATATTATAAAAAGAAAAATGCATGAGTTAGAATGTCACAAATTTTTATAAAAATGAGGCATTTTTTCTGTCTAAAATGTACTCCGCGTTAAGTTCACGCTCTTGTACCCATGACGAAAACAGCCGTAAGATAATAGACTGAAATGAAGTCTACTGTGGAAACCTTAACAGTTTGATGTTGTTATGCACTCAAAATGATATTACCATGGAAACTGATTACAATATTATTCATAATTTTGCAGTGATCGAAGCTTGAAGAAAACTTTTGTGTACTAGTACAATGACAGTGACTCGACCAAGAATAAGAATGTTTAAAATGATAATTAACAAGTTGAAACAACCAGTTCATACAATAATAATGCGCTATACCAGGAGTGGGCAGACTTTTCCAGGTTACGGGCTACTTTTAATTTTTTCAAGGAGTTGCGGTCCACACACTGGCGTAGGTGTAAAAAGCTAAAAGAAGGTATGTAATACAGTCGGACCTCTATTTTACGAATTTCTCTATACAGAGAATTTTTTCCTGGAACTAAGAGCCCTCCTCCCATTTTATGATTTTCTTCAGAAAATAACCACCAAATAAAGAAATGCATTTTCTACATAAGGAAATTTTCTCTTGTGATTCTATTTTTTCCCCCCTAAGTATTTTTTAAAATATTTCTGGATCTTCGTATGATGAAATGGTTATTAGGTCTTAGTGAAGGCGGCGGAAGCCCAGTGGCTGAGTGCAGTAGCGCACACAGGAATTTTTCAAGGAGGGGGGCCCGGGGTTGAAAGTTCACCATTCTTGTATCATGCTATTTTTGATTTTGTCGATTTTCAGGAACAAAACATAGTAAAAAACTAATTATTGAATAAATAATTAGCATTAATTAATAAAATTAATCATTAATAACAGATATTTAATTAAATTTTACGTATTATATACTTAGAATTATAACCAATCGGAAAAAAATCAAGGGGCTTTTGGGGGGCCGGACCCCCAGGACCCCTCCTTGTGTGTGCCACTGGCTGAGTGGTATCGTACCGCGCACGTGCTTCCACGCCACAAGTTCAGAGTTCAAATCCCGTGCTGGGCAAGATTGATTCGGCCTTTCATTCCTTCAGTGGGTCGATAAGTGAGTACCAGGCTCGCTAGGAAGCCAAACACTGGCGGTTCGCGTCAGTCTGACCACTGATCGGACATCTGCTCATGCATCTTAGTGGCTTAGGTCACGAAAACTGAGATGGGCGCAGTAGGCATTGCCCATCATGGGCTGTTGCGCCACTGAGTTGAGTTGAGTGAAGGCGGTCACCCAAAATATCGGCGGTCCGCCGATTGATTGTGATCGACTTAATGCCACCCCAGCTCTATACTGTAATTGCAAACGGTTTAATTAATTTACGGTACTTATTTACAAAAAAGATGACGGGGTGGTCCATGATATCGTTAGGTAAAAAATGAACAAGAGTGACCAAACCATGCCACTGTCCTTTTCTTACGGTTGCCGGTTTAGGACACGGCAGGTCAATAGGGGATGAATAATGAAAAGACTCTCCAAAAGGCAACAACAAAGTAAGGGAAAATCCCTTCCAAAACAAAACTGGCAAGGGTGGTGCTCTGGGGGTGGCGTAACTATTTGAAGTGCCTAGGGTGCTGGGGAGGTTAAAAACGACCCTGCTGCCTTCCTTTTCCGAGTGGCCCGGTCATCACCCATTCCACTAAGAAGCTAAGTTACATAAGAACAATGCTCTAAAAATGTAGCGGGACATTCTGTCAGTCGAGCAATCAAATCTGTCAATTTTGCTGTCACTTTGCTACTTTAAATTGTAGAATGTAAAGAAGAAGCTTTTTTGATGATGGATGAAAGAATGTCGAAACTACCCTATAATTCAGTAAAAATTGCAGAAAAAGTAAATACAGTAAGACCCCGCTTATAACGCTGTTTCGCTTAGCGCTGTTTCGATTTAACGCTCTTTTATTTAAATTGTGGTATTCCCCGAAATTGCACACAGCATCAGGCTTCCCGATATCCGAAGCAGTTTATGTTTATCTGTGTTTCTTCCTTCCTGTGGTGTTATACGAACGTATTTTTATCGTTTCCAACATTTGTTGGCGTTATTGTAAGTATTGCGAGTCACTTGTCTCCTATATATATATATATATATATATATATATATATATATATATATATATATATATATATATATATATATATATATATATATATATATATATATATATATATATATATATATATATATATATATATATTAAATTTTTAAAAATTTCGAAGCTCAAAGTCTTATTTATAGTTCTGATCAGTGGCGTAACGTACACTCCAGCAACTCTCGCATTTCCGGCGGGACCAAAGCTTCATTGATATCAAGTACGTATTTAATCAATTTATAAAATATTGAAGGCAAAACCTTTGACCTTGGAGGAAGGGAGGGGCTAATATTCTAAATTAGGCCACTAGTCGTGATGAAATATCACGTCATAGATTGAATGTTTGATCGTTTATTACGGTCTCATTTCAAAAGGTCACAAGGGATATTGGTACCGTGGTAAGTAACGAGAATGACATCTGAGCCGACACCCCATTCTCCCAACTTGCACACCCCCATTAAGACTCAAGCCTACGACTCGACAACGCCGGCCACTAGTTTCACACAGTGGAATTCTTCAGGGTGGGGGTCGAGGTCCACCATTATCGTTTAATACCCCCAATACGCCACCAAACATTATTTTGATTTGATCAATGATCGGAAGCAAAAATAAATAAATAAATTATTGAATAAATAATTAGCATTAATTAATAAAATAAATCATTAATTACAAATACTTAAATTTTACGTACTATGAACATAAAATTATAATCGACCGGGGAAAAAAATCAAGGGTGATATTGGGGGTAGCCTCCCTTTGTGTGCGCCACTGCCGACCACGTGTGCGGGACCTCTAGGCTACAGCAGCCTACGCAATTCCAGAATAACCTTCATTAAATTTGTTATTTTGAATACACTTTTTATTGTATACACATCGATGCTTTGAGTCTTGTTTTGAAAAGGAAAGTAAAATTTCCGTAGGAAAGATTTTCATTGCGTTGAGGAATACAAAATGGCCGGTCAACGGTAGCTTTATTGTTTTTAATTTCATACAGAGCATGCTTACACGGAAACGGAACTACAATTGATAATAGAATAGTTTATGCGTGAAATTCCAAAGCGTATATCAATTATCCTACACAATACAACATGGAGTTACGTATCGCTGGAGAAGTACAAGTTTAAAAAATCCCTTTCTTTCTGTGTGATCTGAAAAGAGTTATTATTATACTCTAAAATCGAAGCGAGAGATTATTGCATTGCTAAGATCGCTTTGCTCTTAAGAAACAATCTTTTAAACTACGGTTCCGGTGACATAATCAAGGGATTGTTCAGCAAATTCAAACAGTTCTTCGAATATTTTAAAAATAGTCATACAGGGTTATCAGAAAAGATGGACCCGATTTAAAAAAAACCTATTATTGAAACTACTGCACATATTATAATAAGATATATATAATGTAAAAATGAATGTACTGTTTTTTCCTACCAATGATCAACGGGCTGCAATACATTCAGGGTCGCTATGATTAAAAATTCAAACATGGCGACAATAACAAAGAATTTTTTCCTACGAGAGTTGCCCCCCGTGAACTTGGAATGCCCCAGAAAAAGGAATGGAAAATTTTACACAAATAATTAAAATTTCAAGTCGTATCATTAGCAATTGATACAACAAACAGCAAAGGACAGTTAGTTAGCATTTGTGTAGCATTACAAATCATTTTGATAAAGTGATGCTACAAAATGTATGGAACGAACTGGATTACAGATTGGACATACGCAGCAGCGCACACAGGAATTTTTCAAGGGAGGGTCCGGGGTCCATAGTTCACCATTCTTGTTTCATGCTCCTTTTGATTTTGTCGATTTTCGGGAACAAAACACAGTAAAAAACTAATTCTTGAATAAATAATTAGTATTAATTAATAAAATTAATCATTAATAACAAATAATTGATTAAATTTTACGTACTATTTACTTAGAATTATAATCAATCGGAAAAAATCAAGGGCTTTGGGGGTTTCGGACCCCAGGACACCCTCTTGTGTGCGCCACTGGACATATGCCTTGTAACAGAAGGGTCACGCATCCAACATTTTGTAACTGAAAATAAACCTGGTATATTTCTCTTTACATTCATGTATCACTTATTGTTATATGTACAGTAGTTCCCATAATATGATTTTATAAAATCAGGTCCATCTCTCTCTCTCTCTCTCTTTTCTGATAACCCTGTGCAATAAATCCATTAAAATATATATACCCAATTTAAAGCTTCATTTAATAAGGCCAAAATGAATGTTAATTTGAAATCATGGTTAGGTGAAGAGATTAACATATGCGCACCACATTCAAACTACGATACATTCCGTATCCCTCACAGGAGGACTTTGTGGCTTGACAGATTTAACGTGCATCGACCCTCTACAAGGTGGGTATTCAGCAGGGGCGTAGATATCACCGTATCATCCATATCAATGATACGGGGCCCGCAAGCTTCAGGGCCCCATAATGCGTCAGCAAAAAATTGTAAGCCGTAAAGGAACCCAAAGAAGAGACTTCCAAGGAATTTTGATACAGGGCCCACTGAGGCCTAGCTACGCCAGTGGTATTCAGTATCTGTAGGACTCGAATCTGCGACACACCAGCCATGAGTTCGTTCCTCCTATTGTCGATGGACCTCCCCAACGATGAAAACTGTCAAGTGACGAGGTTGAAGTTTCTCTCCGAGCTTCCACACCACTTTAGCGTCGCCTCTTAGACAGTTGTTTGTTACCCCTCTTTTTTTTTCTCTAACGCCCTGGGGCGAAAAGTCGAGCCCTTAGGCTTTCGCTTCAAATCGAACTATAGTTGAGACACACTTGTTACTATGGCTGTCCATTTTCCGTCCCCTCTAACATGTGATCATGCTACACATGTATGGAAAGGAGTGTCGGTTTTTGTTAAGAAGAAATGCCAGGAATTGTATTCTCAGTGTCGAAGTGACAGGTCGCTTTATAGACCTTTCATATGGTTTTCGATGTACGGCGACAAGGAGATTACAGTCTACACAGGCTTTTGTCCCGAGTGAGTGAGTGAGTGAATATTAATGTCGCATTGTTCAGCTACTCTTGGACTTTTGACGACGGATCCCGTCATTTTGAATCATGGTCGAGTGACGAGGACAACACCTGAGCTAGCCTCCTCCTCCCCTCTCCGAACTTTCACACCACACTAATTGAAAGAATTTGATCTTCGACAGATTTAACGCCCATCGCTTCCCTACACGGTGGGTCTTCAATGGTACTTGGCTCGACCTCATGACATGCCAGCCACAAGTTCTTTACCTTGACCACTAGGCCACCGCGGTCACCTTTAGTCCCGGGAGAACCAATGGGGGTTGAATGGTGGTTGTGACCAAGACTGAGGATGCTGGGTGCAGATCCGTGTTCCTCCCAACGAGAAATTGCAGAGGGCATTAGAACCCCCTCCCCCCAAAAAAAACCCTTAAAAGAGACAGATTGGAAGGACTGGGGACTAGACGATTCCTGCAAAAGCTGCAGGGCAGCCTAACCAGAGACATTAAATTAACGACATACCAGCGAACGCCACGAGACAACGGAGCCAGCGACGTTAGATCGGCGATTCGAGAGATAGCTGCGAGGCAGCGAAAGATTGATGAAGGCGAGTTCAATGATAACAAGGAGTTAGTTCATCAAGTAACCTACTAGAAATTTTAACTTCACTATTTTGGGGTAAAGTGTGGAGATAACGATATCCATATCCAGACCGTCGAGAAAGATCCCAACGGACCCCCGATACGAGAATTAGGCGAGTAAGATTTATATCTTTTAGATACAATAAAAAATGTGACAATCTGCGATAACTAATTGTAAATAAAAAGGAATTCTTACTAAATCTATGTAATCCCTCTTGCACCCAGAACTTGGGGTTACTATGTAACACAGGGGCGTAACGAAGAATATTAGCCCCCTGCAAAGTCAGGTTTTGGGCCCCAGCCGAATCTTACAAAGGATTGCAAAACCATAGCATAACATAAGCTTTGGGCCCAGTACCGGTTTTCCATTTGGTGCTTGGGGAGGGCACCCAAGGCCCACCAGATAAGCTGGACTTCATCAGATTTACTGGTTATAAATTTAGATCCGCCAGTGCCAAGGGGCCTGTAGATCTTTTGCGTTTCAGGGCGTAAATGAGCTTAAATCGGCTAGAATTTTGCCCCAACACCCGGCGATGCGGAAGTTGCGGGGGTGTAACTCACGCCACTGACGTCACACCACACAAATATTTTGAAAGTTCAATTAATTCAACATATGAGGTCCTTTGGCCCTCATGTGTTGAATTAATTGAACTTTCCACGTGACAATTTTTAGTATATTCGAACTTATTGCTTGACTGGTATATACCTATCTCTCTCCTGAAGTAGTTTTATCTTTTATATATCCTATGGGGTTTTAAAAAATCCCATAGGATATATAAAAGACACTGCATTCAAAAATTAAAGATGAAATCTTAAAACCTGTCAAAATAAATAACAAATATAAGGAAGGTAAAATATGAAATTTAAAACCTGTCTGTTATTTAAAGAACATTTTATTTATATAAAAAATATGTCCGATTATTATTTTACATACTGTATGTTTGTAAAGGGCCATAAATTCATCTGATCTGACAAGACTAACATAAAAAAAAGTAATAAATTTTTTTTCTTTTACCCCTTTCAAAGAGGCAAACATTTTGCATATGTTTAAAACTGCTTTCATATTTTTTGAATATCTGCATCCATCACTGGCCATTTATTCGCCAAAATTTGCTTGGCGACGTTTTTATTGCTTTTTCCGAGTTATAAAACATTACTTTCTTTTTTTTTTTTACCGAAAAAAAAAAAGATAACAGGCTTCAAAATACAATGCCAGGCACCTAAACGGCGACTTGAAAATGCCTCGGTCAAAGTTTATAAGCTGCTTTAAAACTGTCATGGAATACAAAAGTACTTTTTCTGGGCAGAAATGATGGACAAACTAGGGTTCTTTGATGCGTTTGAACTTTTGTTCAAAGTTGCATTTAGTTCGTCATCTTGTGGTTCACTTTTGAAATCAAAATTCTCGTGAGGGATTATTTCTTCCGAAATATATTTATCATTATGAATGTATTCACGATACTGTGCTTCGTTATTGTATTTATTTAAAAAATAATTTGTATATTTCCATTTTTATGTAAAAATCCCTTCCCTTATCTTTGAAAATTGAAAAAGTATTGCGAAAAATTGTCAATAACAAAACAGAAAAAAGAAAAATGTGTTTCATTATTTATTTTTACTTGTGAGTTTTATTGGAATCTTACTAACAGAAACACGTAAAACATTACTTTAAAAAATTGTACTTGCTTTTACCAGTAATGAAATTTCTTTTGTTTTTTTAAAAATTGCTTTATACAATTTTTTTGTATAAAGAATAGTTTTAGCAACCATTTTATCAAATATATTGTTACGAATTTTGTGTAAATAGTGTAAATAATTTGTATTTGAGTGTTTAATGCATTTATATTACTTTATGTGTTATGTTTATTGCATGTTAAAATTGTACCATTCACAAGCAATGCCGCCCCTTACGTTATAATAGCGATTCAATGAAAACTTGGCGAAATCTTGGCGGTAGAGCCAAGTTGGCATCATTATTGGCGACCAAGTTGGCGACCCTTTTGGCGTCATTCGCTGGCCTTCTGCACCTAGGGTGCAGAAGTCGGCGCAAAAGCAATCCCGGTCTACGTCGGTGGGTTTTCCTGATGCAGAAAATCGACAGTGGTTCGGGATTAAACAGTAGAACGCCTTTTTACCCTAATCAACGGGGCCCGGGACACCTTTCCCGGGTACATGATCGTTGGGATAACTGAAAACCGAATGCGATCCCGAAATATATAAAAACCGGACACGATACGAATTTTGGGAAAATCATCACATGCGTGAAACGTGCGGGGCAAAATGGGTTTCAAAATGCCAATTTTTACCTTTATTGGGGGAAAATAATCACTTTTTTTTTCGCTGTCCAATGTACACCTTCTTTTTTTCGCTAAAAAGTCTCAACCTCTTGAAAAGGGTTTTTAGTTGAGTGGGGAAAACCTCTGATTGTTTCGTACACCCTTGGCAGAGCCTTTAATTTACCCCAGTCTCGCCTACGCTGTAAACTCGTTCGGGAGTAGTTTTCTACTTCCCGCAAAAGTGTTACCTTAAACTTGTAGGAAAGAAGTCTTATCGCCAGACAATGATTTGCTTTCCCTTTTATCCCGTGGTGCTATTTCAATTTTTTAACCCAAAACCGGGGTTTTAGTTTTGGAAATCACCCCAAACAGCCTAATTTTTCGTTGGGGAACTTTTTCGCACAACAGGGGGGCCCGATTTTGGCCCCCTTTTCCTTCTTTGTAAAAAACCAAAAGGGAAAAGATCCAAAAGAAAAACATCGTTTGTTTCCCCCTCAGGGTTTTTTCCTTTTTTTTCGGCCATCTTCTGAGTCAATTTTTGAGGGAAAAATTTAAAATGGTTTCCTTTTTTTTTACCCTCAGAAATTGTTGACTTTCCCGGAAAACCTTTTGTGAGACACCCCCCCTTTCTCCCTTCAAGAGACGGTTAAATTTTTTTCGTTTTTGTCTCTATGTTCAAGACGTTGCGTTTCCCCGTTTTTGAATTCGAAGCCATAGCAGTTCACAACTCAACAAAAAAGCACGTATACACCCCTCACTTGGGAAAAAAACCCCCTCTAATATTCCATGCAGATGTTTCCTTAAATGAAACCGACCGTTTTGTTTGGGGTTCCGGAAAAATGGCCGCATTGGGGCCGGGTTGGAAAACGTTTTTACGGGGGGTTTGCGGGCCGGTATTTGGCTTCCCAAAAAAATTGGAGGATAAAAAGTTTTCTTTAATTTGCCGACCCGGGCCCAGGGGCCGGTTAAAAGGCACGTTGGGGGGTTTTAAAAGGGGGGGAAAAAAAATTTTGGTTTAAAAAACCCCTTTTAAAAGGTCTGCAATGGTAAAACACCAATCCGCAGCTCATTAGAAATAATAATAATAAAAAAAACCGATGCAATTTGAAAAAATTCGCAAGGGAGAACTTCCTTCCATGCCTAGCAAACCTTATTTTGTGGTGGCTAAAAATAAAATTTTTAGATAAACATTTTCAAATATATATTTATCCTACAGTAATCACATATTCAAAGTTTCTTATAGGCAGCTTTATCCTCTTCCTTTCTTCAAACCATCGTTAGAAGAGGGGGTACCAGCTCAGGTGTCGTCCTCGTCACTTGACCATGGTTCAAAATTACGAGGTCCGTCACCAAAAACTTTCGTGTAGCTGAAAAGAGTGCGACGTTAATATTCATTCAATTTTTGAACCATCAGCGATTAAAAACTTATATATAAAATATATATTATATATATATAAAATTTTTATATATATATTTATATAAAATTATATATATATATATATATATATATATATATATATATATATATATATATATATGTTACAGTAAGCCAAAAGAATTTAAAAAATACGGCTTTTTTTCTTGGGCTGCGTTTCTTTCAAATCGAGTAAGAAAATTAAAGCAAGTGATATTTTTTAAAAAAAATTAAGTCAATACCTACTTAGGTCAACAAAGAAAAATTTTATTTTAGTTACTTTTTATTAAATAGTTACACAATTAATATAAATATGTAAATACATATGACAGAATCACAAAATTAAGTGACAAAATAGAAAGCGATTTTCTTTGCAATTTTCCTTTCTACATAGGGTATTGAAATATTTTTGATTTGCTGCTATTTATTTATTAATTAAATTTAATTATTCTTATAAAACAGTATAGTAAAAAAGAAATCATATTCTCAGAAATTCGGTTATCCCAGGTGGGATTCGAACCGACGACCTTTGGATGAGAATTCAACGCGCTATCCATTGCACTAAAGGGACACAATGAACGATTTTCATTTCTATATAGGGCGTTGAACTATTTTTTTATTACTTTTTATTTATTAATTTAATAGATTCAATGAATTAATATTTGAAAAAACTGTATTAACATCAAGTGTCATCCACTTCTACTTTAAAAAAGTATTTGAACTTAAGTGGATGAATAGAAAGTATTTTATGAACGATAGAAAATTTGAACAGGATTATATATATATATATACATATTATTTATATATATGTATATATATATATATATATATATATATATATATATAGGGAGAGAGTGAATTAATATAGGAATTGAAAAAAGAAAAAGATGAGTTGGGTGTATATATGTACCTAAAAGACAACATGTCCTTAGTTGTTATACAAAAAACTAATAAACTCTAAACTGGTTGTGCATGTTACATAACCAAGCCAAATATTTCACTTTCAAAATTCCCCATCAAAAACTTGCTAATTTAATTTAGTGGTTTGAAAAAGTTACCGCAAAAGACTCTTCTTGGCTGGGTGTTGCCTTTTCGTCTTTTAATGGCTCAGAGGTGAGAGCGCTTATCTGAGTTTTAATGACGTCAACACAGTTTGACCCATTTGAAAATGACATTTTTATGAGGCTCTTTGATTTAGACGCCTTTTAGACCTCCTACGAGGACCCTCCCTTCTGGAAGGGGGAGGAGGAATTTGTCGCGCAAAACGACGTAAAATTGATAAAGATGGGGTTCAGGGGTTATCGATGAAAATAATTTTCAGGGGAAAGCAAACATTACGCAAAGTTCAATAAAACTGGCGGGGACTCAAAGCCTGATAGAAATTTAAGAGTTGAAAAAAAGAGAAAGAGAGAAGTATATAAAAACATCATGTTCGATTTATTAGAGCTATACGTTTACTTCAACTTGCAAAATGCCTATTACGTAATCACTAATTTCAGTATATATAGTTATATCTTATTTTTTAGATAAGCTTCGAATACCTTTTTTTAGTGTAGGTAAGTTTCGTTTGAAACGTCTTGTCAAATACATACAAGACTAGAACGCTGACAATAAAAATAATAATAATAAAAGAATAGAGTAGGGGGTGGGCAACTAGTGGTCAGCAAGGAGTTTTATGCGACCCGCCACGACAGTTAGAAAATCCACTTTGAAACGAGATTTCTTGCTTAAACAAAGATTCCGTCTACGGGAAAACAAAGTACAGTAAGATCCGATTAACGCTGTTTCGGTTTAACGTTCTTTTATTTGAATTATGGGATTCTACCCATCTTCCCGTAACCCCATTATTTACATCAGGGGTGGCCACACTTTTCTAGAGTATGGGCTACTTCTAATGTTTTTAAGATGTTGCGGTCCACCCAGTAGAGTAGATGTGGCTATTCTGATTAAAATTGCATGTTTTATTTTCTTAAAACTTGTTTTCCACATTGTACTCCTCTTTTGAAACATGACAGATTACTACTGGACGGTGGAGCGTGAACGCATTCAATGCAGCTTACAGAGAATATACGTGAAACGATGAATCCTGAAATCAACGTATTTACTTAATTTCCGCGGATTACCCCAATTTTGCGGAAGCGAGGGGTGTGGAATTATGCCTCGATAGCCAGTCCCGTGCTGTCGAGGGAAGAACTGATCATCAACATTTATTCTTCCCTTCAGTCAGCGTGCAGGGAAAAATTCATTTCTACTGTCGGCATCGAAAAGATCGCTTCCCCCCCCACCCCCCTACAGCTACAGTAAACGTGTTAAACGTCATCGTGTGCTTCCAGTGAAGATGCATGTGTCATCTACTCATGTATCTAATAATTTGCTGAAGTAAACACAGTTGAATCGATTATGAAAATTCGATTCTTCCGTCTAGTTGGCGTCTGTGTTCCATAAATATGTTCCTCTCAGTATGTGCGTCTTAGGTCTTAATAAAGGCGGTCACTCCGAAATGTCTTGGCGATCCATCGGTCGATCGCGATCGACTTAATGTATATTCCTGATTTACATAATGAGATAACCTTGTTTAAAGCTGTCTCATATTACGCTCTACTTTGATGGAACGTATACCCAGCGTTAAGCGGGGTCTTACTGCAATGCTCCGCAACCCCCGGTCCGCGGATCAAATGGTACCGGACCACCCGTTTCATTCCAACTGAATTTAAATTTCTAGTTCTATACACCAAATTAAAAAAATATCTGTGTTTCATTAAATTTTTTTTTAAAAAAAGGGGCCCCCGAAGGTAGTGACAAAAATCTTTTAATGTTTTAAAAAGCAAAAGAAAAGAAAAACACAGCAACTATTTTCTTTTCAGTTAGCAGAGCATCTCTACTTTTCTCGCCGGCTGCCCCTGGGTAAAAAGCATTCCCTTCTCTCCACCCCATTCGAGGGGATTCGCCTTTTCGGGGATCCGGCCCCCTTGGAATCTCTTGTTTCATCCTCCCCGGGCGGTGGAATCAGATTCCTCAGGAGTCAAAAAGGGGTTGCGGGGCAGCCACGCCTTAACCCTCAAATACACAGCTGCCGAATGCACGTGTGAATGTCGTTTCCACAAAAGACCCATCTGTGGGCGGGGTTTTCTGCAGTAACAGCAACCAAAAAAAAAGCAACGGAATAAACTGGACATGAGCAAACACACTTCGGGTGTCATTGTCTCCGATTTCCCCAGATGGAACCGTCTCATTGCAAAGAAACAAGCTCAGGGTTCTCATTGATTTAACGTTCTAGTAAGTTAAAATGTTAAATTACTTTATTTATTTTTGGTTTGGGAAATGTATTTTATTTTGAAGGCATAATTAAATAGAATTTTAAATTCTTTATTAAATTATTTATATTCTTTATGTATTAAATACAATTAAATACATTTTGCTATAAATCAAAATAATCTAAAATATAAACAATCAATGTCCCCCTCCCAGCGGGCCGCGGTAAAATTATCAAACGTTGACCGGTCCGCAGCGATAAAAAGGTTGCGGCCCACTGCTTACTGTACCTGAAAGTGTTTATACTGAAAAATCATCCGCAGAGTTTGGAGGACGAGATCACAAGAAAGTTTCAAAGGTTGTAAGAAAATTGAGCTTAACTTCTGTTTGCTCTGTTATACCATTGCTGCATATATTGCTACAGCTTGAACTTAATGATCGCAGTGTGAAGAAAATGTTTAATGTTATGACATTGACTTTTGCAAATCTTTGTCAGCAGAAAAATTTACCTGTAGGAAGAAATTGCGGTGATATTGTTCTGTATATTTCAGTCGGCATATATTTGTGAGCAAAGTTTTCCCTGCATGAAGTTAACAAGAGTAAATATAGCGGCAACTTGTCTGACATTACCTTGCAGGCAGTGTAGAGAATTTCAACAAGTTGTTGAGACAAATATTATTCAACTCAACAAACAAAAATATAATAAAATTATAGAACATTATATTTTGAAAAGTAATCAATAAACAAACAAAAATGTAATAAAATTTATAGAACATTATAATTTGAAAAATAATTTTTAAAATGAATTCTCATAATTTAATATTAAGGACTTGTAATTTACTATATTTTGTATTTTATGTAAACTAACTGTATTTATATTTATATTTGTAAATCTGGAAGCAATTTCTTTGTAACCTTCTTCAGTTTATCTGATTGGCAACAGTCTGTATTTTGGCATGCTAGCTCAGCTAAGCCTAATGGAATAAAAGTGTTCTTCGAATTCTTTGGAGTAATTTTCTATTTTTTTAATGTTATAGAACCAAACGTTCATAACAAAGTCATCTCCTTCCTGATTTTTTAAAAAAAAATGTAGAAAAGTGTGATAGGGTACATTTGTCTCATTAAGGTATCCGACTACGTTCGGAACCGTGATTTTGGAAAAGCGTGCAAATGGATAATATTTATGATATTTAGTGTCACTTAGATTAGAATACATGTATAAAATTGTTCTAAGGACATTATAACAAAAAAAAAATTTTAAATACAATATTTTGGCAAAAAATTAAGTTAGAATAATCTTTTTTCAAAATGTTCTACTTTTGTGAAAAATGCTTCTTTTGTATTAATATTTTGCCTGTATTCAGCTCAGACCTCTGTACAGAGGCTCAACTAGAATTTTTGAAATGCATAACTGGAAAGTTGGCTTACCCATGTTTTACGAAAACAGAAGGGAGAAATTTTAAGAAAATACGCCGATAATTATTTCAAATAGTTGTAACTCTGAAAGTAATGTGAATTTTTCAAGAATCATAGTTGAGCCTCTGTACAGAGGTCTGAGCCATATACAGGAAAAATATTATTATAATAGAAGCATTTTTTACAAAAAGAGAACATTTGGAGAAAAGGTTATTCTAAGTTCATTTTTTGCCAAAATATTGTATTTAAATATTTTTTTTGTCATAATGTCCTTAAAACAATTTTATACATGTATTCTAATGTAAGTGACACTAAATATTATGAACATTATACATTTATGCGCTTTTTAAAAATCATGGTTCCGAACGTAGTCGGATACCTTAAACTAACTCTAAGGTTAAATGTGCTTGCAGCTATAGACAATGGCATTAGCACAATTTGAATACAACACAGTCACTGTTTCATTTAACTTCATTTTAAAAAAGAGTGGCCTTCCAGTACCCTCTACTACCACAATGCTGCCCGCGAACCAAAACAAGTTGCCCACCCCTGAAGTAGGGGGTTCTAAAGGACCATTTCGCAAAGAATCAATTGAGTGCTAGCATTTAGTTTCCACTCAGGCCTTTTGTCAACATGCTCTGACTTGAAACGACTTTTTGACACTTCAAAAAGCCACCGTTCGCCAAAGACCTCCCCCCTCTTCCCCGTTCCTTCTGAACCACCGCCAAGATAAGCAAGTGCATAAACACAGACCGCAAGTCAGTATCCTGACTCATGTCCCGATGGAGATGGCAAAAAGGGAAAAATAAATAAAATATTGTGGCAAAAACGTTCTGTAAAAGGGGTGACCCGAGCTGACAAACACCCTTTCGCACGGGGAGGGAAACGTGGCCCAAGTGAAATATGGGCAAATTGTCACCGAGGTATGCAAGGCCTATGACGGTGAAAAACAGATTGTTTCAAAGGGGAAGGACATAAGGGGAAAGGGGGGGAACCTCGATGGTAGGGAAGATGTGTGTTGTGTACTGGATACAGGGGGGGGATGAAGGGGGGGGATTTTGGGAACGAAAAATGTTCGAGGAAGCGGAAAAGGTTCGTACAACCGGGTTGAGGAGAGGATTCCGAACGCAGCTGGATGCGAAAGGAGATGTTTTCTTGCAAATAAACGACTTTCTTAAAAAAGATTTTTTTTTCTCGGAAATTTCCCTGAAAAAAATTGTCATGTGACAAAATGGCTTTTCCCTTTGGGACGAAGGGGTTGAGAAGGATTTCATTTTAGGAAACGAAACGTAGGATCCCATGTTCAACCATCTCCCACCTCCCTTTTTTTTTCTTTTTTTTGTTTTACAGTTTTTGTTTTGATTTATTCGCTTGGGAATTTTCTTGAAGCTTATGTCTCTTGAGTTTCAATGGGCTAAATTCATGCGATGTCACAGCACTGGTTAGAGTCCCCGGGGGCCCATCAAACTTCCTTTGGGGGGCCTTTTTAGGAATTTAATATAAAGGGGGTATCCGACTCTTTGGGAAACCCTGATTTTAAAAAAGGGGATAAATGGATCATTTTCATGATATTTAGTGTCACTTGAAAATACGTATAAAAAGGAAATATTTTGACAAAAAAAAAAAATTATTTAAATACAATATTTCGGCAAAAAATCAACTTAGAATAACTTTTTTTAAAAAAATTTTTCCTTTTGTGGAAAATGCTTCAATTATGACAATATTCTGCCTGTATATAGCTCAGCCCTCTGTACAGAGGCTCCACTATGATTTTTGAAAAATTCACATTATTTTCAGAGTTACAACCATTCGAAATTATTGTCGGCGTTTTTTTCCTTAAAATTTCTCCCCTCTGTTGTCGTAAAACATGGATAAACCCACTTCTAAGTTATATGTTTCAAAAATTTGTTGAGCCCTGTACAGAGATCTGACATATACGGCAAAATATTATTATACTAGAAGCATTTTTCAAAAAAACATTGAAAAAGATTATTCGAAGTTAATTTTGCCAAAATTTTGTATTTAAATAATTTTTTGCCCAAAATGTTCTTAAAACAATTTATACATGTAGTCTATATGGGAAATATTTTGAAAAATGAGTCATTGTATGTTCATTTTGTCAAAATATTGTACTTAAAAAATTTTTTATTGCAATACTATTCTTAAAACAATTTTATATACATTTTCTAATCTAAGTGACACTAAATATCCTAAATATTATCCATTTATACGCTTTTGCAAAATCACGGTTCCGAACGTAGTCGGCTACCTTAATCCGCGATCATTTACGCAGTGAGACTATCAAGAACCATTAAATCAAAGTTTGAAAAAACTTTAAACATCACATTTATTAACATTAAAACAGACAGTTAAATTCCCAAACTGAAACATATTAATCCAACATTCAATCATGCCAACCTCTTAAGAAACAGTCGTAATGCGAATTTCTCGATCTCTTGAATAAGCAGATGTCATGCATTTGCATTTATATATTAAGGTATCCGATAACCCTAAAATTGTGAATTTTGTCAAAAATTGTCAAATTTATTTATGATTTTATTTTATAGGCCACTCTATTAGCTTTATAAAAATACCAAATTTATCATATTCCGTTCACTAGAACGAAAACTACAAGTGTTTTAGTATAAAAGCAGATGCCATTACTTTAAGCAAGATGTCATACTTTAAAACGCGTTTTACTCGAAATGTGTTTTTTTAAATTTTCAAATGGGGACAGCGATTGCTCAAAAAGTTTTGAAAATAATTAAATGGAATTTTTTTGTGTTATGTTTGTATAATAGTAGAAGTGTTTTAACCTTCAGATTTATTAGTCACTGTTTTATTAGAAAATTTACAGTCCCTTATGTGAATATTTAAGCAATTTCACATAATAACTTAAGATAAAGTGCTCTAGTTTTTGTAAAAATTAAAATATCTCTTCCTGAAGGTCATTTCAAAAATGAATAACATAGCAACACATCAGAACTGAAAAATGGAGAATTTATTCATTTAATATTTGTACAGAATGGGTCCCGTTTATGCTATTTTTTGTCAATTTTTACCCACTTTTTTTCCACATTTTAGTAATAATAATTTTTTTCTTCTTAATTTTAGCATATTTTTCTTAAAATGTACTAAGCAAATCTAAAAACTAAAAAATTCCCCATATCTCCATTTTTTTTTTAAAAAAAAAGTGTTGTCGCAAGTAGTCGGATACCTTAAGGGAAGAACTGATAACATAGGAGAGAATAACTTTTTACAAAGCTTTACGTAAATTAGATGCGGCACGTTCAATGGCGGTATGATTAAATAGCATCACGATCTGCCTATACGTCAGTTCGTGGAAATTCCAGGTGAGATAGAAAATTGAGGTAAAAGCCGGTTAAAGGTTTATTTCCAACACTTTTTTTTTTAGAAAATAAATAAAAATGATTGCTCTAATAAAATGTATTTGAAATTATCAAAATGTAACACAGGTTGGGCCCTTGTAGCTTGGGGTCCCCATTGATACTGCGATAGTTACGCCCATGACGATCACGACAATTCCGTGTTTCCAAGTTCATGCACATCATTGTGCTGCCAGATTTTACTTTATTGCAGAAATTTTCTTTTAAAAAATACATGTTTGTCAACAATAATAATAACCTAGGTAAACAAAATGTACTCAATTTAAAAGTACACGTGTCACATTGTGACATCTCTCGCGTTCTTCTTCTAACATAACTCCTACGTTCTTTGACGGCCACAATTAATGGCAAAACTTTTCCAACCCAAATCCAAGAAGTAAAAAACGAAGCAAAAATGCAAATAAGATAACCTTTAAAAGGATAGAAAGTTTAGTGAGCAAGGATGGCAATTTAGAGAAAGCTTAGTTCGGAAAAGGTGGAAGTGTAATTAGACGGCCTACCAAGGAATCACGGAGATCCCGCCAGTCGTACAAGGTGCATACTATTGCACTCGAGCCTAACCTGAATATCTGAAGTTAATTGAACCGTTGAGTATTCAACCAAGGTAGGAGGATTATATTCTGAACGCTAGTATAATATTGAGATCGAGATTAGGCAGATATAAGATATTCATATTGATAAGTGTTTCAATTGCGTGATCTGATTTAAATTAAATCGGCGTATTTTGGTTTATTCTCACTTAATATAAGTTTGTTCGATATCTAAGTAATTTAAGTTAAATTCTTAATAAAAGTCATATTAAGAATTATAGAATGTCTCATCCTTCCGATAATCCCACACCTCTAACTTACGCGGAAACCCCAAGACATAGCTATCGACAGATGGCCATGTCGCAACATACATATATGTTATTTTTAATTTTGAAAACCTTTTTGAAGAATTTTAACACTTGAACATTTTTTCCCAATTATTCGATTTGAAATTTTATTTAAATTTTGCAAATAGAACTAACAGTACAAGTCTAATATCAGTTTGTTTTGAATTCAGTGGAGTACATGTGATTGTCTTTATCACGTGGCCGTCATGAACTTAGCCCATAAAACTCGCCACAAAGTTTCACTTATTTCAATATTCACGGGATTGTTTCTTCATAAAAGAATATATCGCGTTAATTATTTATACTCACAATATAGCATTTCTGTATTTTAATACTTTAAGATCAATTTACTGTAAGTGTTTTAAAAACGTAACTGTGTGGAGAAAAAGTTACATATACAAGTTGTGACGGATCTATACGCGTTTTTTCAACTAATCCTTTTGGGAAATCTTTGGGCTATCCATTCGCGTTATTCACAACCAACCTTTCGGAAGAAGAGAATCGTGATATGTAAATTAACTTACTATAAATAGGCGAGGCTTTCCAGCTTGAAGGAGAGAAGATATATATACTCGAGCCAGGTGAGATTGCTACTGAAGGTATAATATTAGAATTATAGTGATTTGATTCTTATTAGGAGGAAACTTTAAAGTGACGATTGTTCACTAGGACTGATTTGATATTAGATTAAATCGGATGATAGGTTTGACTCTTTATTAAGGTAAGGATCAAGTTTGATAGTCTCCTAATCGTTAGCGTTTTACTGTCCTTGTTCCACTTTCACAGTTAACATTGAAACATTCTCTTAATATTATTAGTTGAAATTGTGTCTGTTCTTTGTGTGTGGAAATAAATAGATTTAGTTGGATCATGTCAAGTGTTTCGTCCCTTTCCCCCCACACATCTAGGTGCCCGCGAGGGATACTCTGACTATGCCTGTTACCTCGTAATGATCAATATTCACACAATGATGATGATGATGAGTTTGGTGTTTTATGGCGCAAGAGCCATTTTTGGCTATACTGTGCCAAACATTCTTTGGTCTGTGGTCTGAACGGGAAAAGAAGAAAAGGAGAAATTGGAGGACAAGATGGAGGGTCGAAAATAGAGAAGGATCACTGGGGTACCCCAGGGCCGTGACACCCGTGTTTACCAAAGATAGTAAGCCCCTTGGGAAAAGGAAAAGATCACTAGGGTACCTCGGGATTGTGACACCCATACCCACCTAAAGAAGGTGAGCCACTTGAGGGTCAATATTCACACAAATTGTGATACAAATTGATAAACATCCGGCGGTCCGGTGCATCTCTCTGTGAGTACCTTGTGACGGATCTATCCTTCCTTTCATTAATCCTCTTGGGAAATCTTTGGTCTATCAATTCAAATTTATTCACAACCAACCCTTTGAAGAAGAAACCTTGATTATTTAAATTATATCGGCTATATATAGTCTAGGTTTTCTAGCTAATAGAGAGAGAAAGCGAGGAGATAGGATAGATTGCTGCTGATCAGGTATTATTCAATTTTGTATTTCAGATATCAGATAAGTGAAGGAATTAAAGTGACGATTGGTCACTATAGTGTAATTGGTGATCGGATAAATTGCAAGGTAGATTCGATCTAGAATTAAGTTAGCCGATATTTAAAGTCTTCTCATAGTTTGCGTATCTCGTTATTAATCCACATATTGCTTAATTTGAGAACATCTTTTCTCTTTGAAATTATTCGAACTGTGTAGCTAATTGTGTGACCAATAAATAGATTGTTTTTGGATATGGCTAGTCTTCCTTCCCTTCCCCTACATCTCTAGACGAGAACGAGAGAATATCTCGTTCTTCACGATCTTTGCGATACAATCTTTCAGCTGCTCGTGTATTTCCTTCTGCCAATCAGCAAATCAGGTGCATATCTGCCAGCTCGGTGTTTGAAAAACGCTCCATACTCCTCTGAGAGCGATGGCAGCTCAAATGGTTGAGGTAATGCAGGTTTGTTTCCTCAAATGCTCTTGTGAACAACGCCACCTAGCGCTAAATGAAGACGTTTCCAACCATAGGTTGCCATGCAAATCTGAATCCTTGCGATGCCCAGTGCCGGTTTATCAATTGGGCCCTTGGGGTGGGCGCCCAGGGACCCGGATGAGCTGGACTTACCAGATTCTCTGGTTATAAATTTCGATTTGTCTGTACCAAGGGGGCCTGTAGATTTTCTGCGCTCAGTGCCCGGAATGGGCTTAAATCGGCTCTGCTACTTCCCCTTGAGGTTTGTCCTAAAGATCCTGGGACACCCTGTATTGTTGGTCTTCATGCAAAAAGGCTGAAGATCTATTGGGTTTTCTGGCTGTTTTGGCAGGCCTTTGAGGGCCGCTATCGGCCTACTCTCGCGTATAATGTTTTCTAAATTTTAAGTACATTATAGTTTAGTTTATTGCTTAAAAAGCTCCTTTTAAGTGCTGAAACAATCACAATTACACGTTTTTTTTTTTTCGAATGTTTTAAACATACTGTCTCCCATTGCGTTCTGACATTATTTCTCCCAATGATTTGAAGTAATTTTTAAAAAATTGTAAAAACAAAAATCTTTACGATAAATTTTTAAAGAATATTTAAAGAAATAATGCTGTGGAATTCATCACGTATATGAACCACCGAAATGCTGTACTTGCAGTGAAATATGAGCTTTGCAACTCCTCCTCCCTCCCCCCTTCCCATATCTATAAATTCCCTAAGAAATTTTGCAGAGACAACCTCTCTTTAAAAATGACTCCCAAACATAAACAATTCAAAGTTTTCTATGTCTCTTTTCTTTTTTTATTTACTGCATTTACGTAGACTTTTCTTCGAAGGCATCCATTTTTTGTTATTTCCCACGACCCTTATTTCCACAGTTTCTGTAAACCACCCACTGAACATTCTTATATTTCTACTGTTTGGATTGAGAGCTCCTTCTACAACCAGCAGCACCTTTCATCGGTGCATCCTTCCCAAACAGCTGCATCCCCCTCCCGAAGACATACGAGAGGAGGGAGGTCCAAACGACATAAACAGAGGCAGGAATGGGATTTAATCTTCCTTTGCTAATCCCGTGGAATGTGGTGGAGCTGTAGTCTCCTGAGATGCGTAAGAGATAGCTCTTGTTTTTTTTGAGGAAGCTTAAGAATGTCTCATGTTTTCTGACTTCAAAAGACTAGATTTCCCTTAAAATTTCGAGAATAGCTTATAATTATT
>BMAV01025786.1:21024-38025 GCA_019973955.1 Trichonephila inaurata madagascariensis
TTAAAATGTGAGAAAAAAACCTTTTCAAGTTTTGACACAAGTCGCCAAAAATGATGCCAGCGTGGCTGTGTATTTGTAATTCTTCGAATAATTAGTTTTAATCAATTAATTTTTATTAATTTGAATTAAATTACTGTATTGTTATCCAAAATAATCATGTATGTAAAATTTCAGCTCAATTGAACGCTTTAAAATTTATTTTATTAATGATTGAAAATTCCACCAAGATAAATAAATAAATATATAGAGAGTGTGAGCTAATAGTGTAGGAATTGAAAGAAGTCTGATAGCTCCAATACTTTCCTATTTAGTGCTGTTAATAAAAGTGGAGATGCATCGGAATGAGCATTCCCCCTTTTGGGGGAATTAAATATTAATAGTACAGTTTAGTCTTCTCCCTAAAACTGGGAATTATTAAAAATATTATTTGGATCATGTTGACTTATCATTTATAATTATCTTTCGCACCCTCAAGTTATAAAAATATTAAATAAATAACTAAAAAAGTTATTTGACGCAAATATGAACATAGGATCTCGTGTATCGTGACCCAATTGTTAGACGAGCTATAACTGATTTTAAGCTCAAATATTAGAAACCGATTATTTTAACTAGCTCAGATATTAGAAACCGATTATTTTAACTAGCTCAGATATTAAAAGCCGATTTCAGCAAGTTTCTTTTCTTGAATTTCAACTTAAATTGTGAATGTTGATGTGAAAATAAATTTTACTATAAAAGTTATCTACGTTCATTAAGATGTCGAACATATTTCTATGCTATTGTACACAAGGGCGAATGAAAAAAAAAATTTTTTTTTTCAGTATTTCGAAATCTACGTATGAGGAAAAGATGTTCTGTAATATTTAGATGAAGGCGAAAATAGGATAAAAAATTAATTTTTATGTGAAACTTTGCCATAAGGGGAATGTAATTTAAGTGCTTGAGCTGTTTATGGTAAAAAGTCAAAGTAATTTTTGTTAAAGAGAAACATACATTTTAATACTTATTAACTTTTATTACGATGTGAGAGATGAAAAAATGCGATATACTTTTTTAATATTAGTTAATTAAAAAAAAAACACTTTTCGTTAAAATGCTGCAGTACACGATAAAGTGAGAGACAGAATAAGTTATAGTTTTAAAAAAACTAAAAAACACGCTTTTTGGTTAATCAAACTAAAAAGTAAAAAAAAAAAAGCATACATTTCTTAATATAAGAATAAAATGATTTACGAGAAAATTTATGTCATTGGAATAAAAGCGTAGGGTGCTTTATATCAATTGTTATAATTTATTAGTAGTTCTAATCCAAAATGCTAAGTTAGTGTAAAAATTTAGTACAAAGCACACACACCCCACGCTTTTACCCAATTGGTCAAATTGGGTAAGAAATTATTTTTAACCTTTCTTTAAATTTTTTTTTTCTAAAACTCAAATTTTAAAGGTTTTCCAAATACCCCCGAAATGAGCACTATAGGGATCCCATGGCACTTAAAATTTTCTAATTTGATGTATGAGGTGACGCACACAAAAATTTTTAAGTGGGTGGTGTCCAGAGTTCAAAATTCACCATTCTCGTATCATACCTCTATACGCCCTTCACCCAACATATTCTTTTGATTTTGTCAATTTTGGGAACAAAAAACAGTAAAAAGTAAATCATTGAATTAATAATTAGCATTGATTAATAAAATAAATTGATAATAACAAATACTTAATTAAATTTTTCTTTCTATATACATAGGATTATCATTAATCGAAAAAAAACAAGGACCAAGGGGGGGGGGGCGTGACCAGTGAAACCCTTCCCCCTTGTGTGCGCCACTGGATGTATGCTATTCCACGTGAATTCAGATATGCATTTATTTTACGCAACATCCTCGAACTATCTCTTTGGTATAGTTCCGTAACGCAAGTATATATTGTATATTTCATTGATCATTCCAATTTCCTTTCATTTCGAGCAACTTGTTGATTGGAATCATGGGTCGGTTCCTTTGAAGTGGGGCCCTTTGTCGGAACTTTGATTCTGTCGGCATTTGTTCCTGGATGAGCGCGAGTTAAGGGGCTGAATCTTCGTTCTAGTTTCAGCTACTCTTAGAGTATTAATAAACTTGTATGCATTTTATAATTATGAAACATATAATACAGAATAACAAATTTTTTTAATTACAAAAATATGTTGTAAAATAGGGAATATGGAAAAGAAAAATTAATCAGCAATGGAGATAAAAGTATAAAAACTGCAAAGATTATAGGAAAGGATTTGCATGTAAGTAGACTGAATAATTTTGTTCTATTATTATCGTTCATGTATTTTAACTGTCATTGCTATTAGCAAAATAAATAACTAAAAAAATAAGTGGGAATATCTTAAACTAAAATTTTGTTTACGAATATTTAAATATTTTCATTATAAAAATATTTTGAAATGATTCCTTTGTTTCTTTATAAATTAGAAATAAAAGAGTGAATAAAATATTATAAGTTAGTATTTAATAAAGCGTTAATTCTTCTCATTTGCGTAAAAAAATGTCCGATACTCAAAGTATCAATAAAATTAATTATTAACTATACATAATAAAGCTTATTATTCTATGACGATAAAATTTGTATAATATTTTCTAATCTAGTGGAGAATGGCTTAAAGAAAAGTGTAATGTAAAATTAAGAGTGCTTAAGATGAAAGTATTTGTTGCATGAAATACATGGAAAGTGGATACTTTTATCGTGATAAACTTTTGAGGAAAATTTTCCTAGTGTAAAAGTATAGTGCAAAATTTCTCATGTCAAAATAAGCTACATGTGCGGTTTTTTACTAAAGGAAATTTTAATACAAAACTCTAGATAAACAAAATGTTTTAATAACACAGAGAAAAAAACCATGGATATTTCAAATGCATACCATATTGCTTTATTACTGGACATTGTATTTTGCCAGCTAGATATTATTTACATATTATATGCTAGTCTATATTCTAAACATTTTATGCTGTTTGAATAAAAATCGAGTTAATTATCATTGTTATTTGTGTGAAAAAATTCAAATGAATCAAATCGAAAGATTTTAAATCAAGAAATATTCCCTTCAATTCCATAAAATAAAAAATAGATTTTTTTTCGTACAAAACATCTGTAAAATTAAGCAATAATACTTGAAAAAGATTGCCACAGTTAAAAGCACTTCAAGGTTCTATCGCCGAGTAAATACTTAATAGAGGTAGTGGAATTTTATTACGATATTACGCAACAAACCACTGTTTCACAATCGTTTGATTAAGAGCAACTGCAATTAAAATGATAAAAGTCGGGTCTTAGGCGAAGGACACATTTTTTAATACATTTTTACTCTCCTGTCTCCTTATAATGTAATACCGACTATAAAAATGTATCAAAGATTTATATATTACTTAAAAATTTGTATTCTTTTTCAATTTCTGCTATTATAGTTCACTCTCTCTCTATTTATATTTATATTTATATTTATATTATATATATATCTTGTTCAAACTTTCAATCGTTAATAAAATACTTTTTGATCATCCACTGAAGTTCAAATGCTTTTAGTTAGATAAGTTTTTAAAATTTGTAGTGGATTAAACTTGATGTTAGTACATTTTTTCAAATATTAATTCAGTAATTCAATTAAAAAACTAATAAAAATAGTAACAAACAAAAATAATAGTCCAGCAGCATATATAGAAAGGAAACTTGGTCGTTGTGTCCCTGTAGCGCGTTGGGCTTCTAATCCAACGGTCGTGGGTTCGAATCTCACCTGGGATGGCCTAGTTTCTGAGAATGAGTTTCTTTTTATATTATACTATTTTATTAGAATAATTAAATTGAATTAATGAATAAAGAGTTTTATATACGCACACACACACACACAAAATAGTCCAACACCATATATAGAAAAGAAAATGGAAATTCGCTTTCTATTTTGTCACTTTCAGATTCTGCCCTCTGAGTTTTTGTGGAGAGGTTATGAATTTTGTTCCCCTGACAGAGTTTGTGCTTCCCTAACCAACACAGGTTTTAACTTTTCTTCCGACTACTGTACTGAGAAGGCTGGTTTATATTGGACTGCTCGCAGGGAAATGGCCTGTACGGCTTATTCCTCAGCGTAATTAAAAAAAAAAAACTTTCTGATTCTGTCTCATATTTCTATACATAATTTATATGAATTGTAACTATTTAATAAAAGTATCTAAAATAAAATTTTTATTTGTTGACCTAAGTAGGAATTGACATTTTTTTTATATATATATATTACTTGTTTTAATGCTCTCAAAAAGTTTAATTTCAAAAATAGTTATCACTTTAAAATAAGGTTTGATATGCGTGACAATGGACGCCAATGTGACATTGAAGCTATTTTTGTGCGCCCGTGACAGTACGCTACATACTATATCAATATCAACCCAATTTTTGTGTGGTTACGAGATTAGTCATTCTTTTAGAAATTGTTGTTTTCAACAATGAACACACAATTAAACCAACAATCAGATCTCGATTTAATGATAGCAATCTCGGAGGTAATATAAGATTCGGAATATCTTCTTATGCGCCATACTTTGCAAAATTTGTATGTGTGTATGGGGGGGATAATATGTAATGCCAAAAATTACATTAAATGTAACTGTTTTAAATTTTTTGATACCTGCTTAGTGTTGGATATTGTTTATGATGCTTATGATTGCAATAAAATAAAGAAATATTAAGAATCATTATACGTTTTTTTTTAACAACGCCCGCGAGCAATTTCCAGTTTGTAAAATGTTCCCAGATGGGGAAATAGACTAAGAACCCCTAGTTTATAGCCTTATATTTGTTACTGAAAAATTACACACTTATTAATAATATTTTACCTCACGTAACATCCAAACATTATGACCCTTCCCTTCAATAAATAAATAAATATAAATAAATAAATAAAAATTTATAAAAAAAAAAGATAAATGGATTTGAGTTGGTTTTTGTTGACTTACCTGAAAAGTTACACCTCTCTTTGGCAATTTGTGCACATATATTTAACACTTATTTTGTGACTTGGGAACTAAAGGAATTCTAATCAGAAACTAGGAGTCTGTGTTGCATCTGTCGCTTTGTAGGGACGAGTTCTGGTGTATCGCCAAGTAGAGTTAAATGCGTCGAGCCTCAAAGTCCTCACGTTAAAGTGGTGTTAAAGTTTGGATAATGAGGTACCAGCTCATATGCCCTACTTGCATCTCGACTTTACTTCAAAGTTACGAAGTCTGTCATCAATAGCTCTTGTGTAAATTCGAAATGTGATATTAATGAGCAATCAACCAGTGCTTACATTATAATTCTACTGTTATTATTTCTAATATTATTATTATACATTTAAATGCCAGTGTTAATTAGAAAATTTTATTTCTTTAATGTTGTTTTATTTATAATGAAGCTGAACATTCAAGAGGAACTTTGACTAAAATTTATTTCAAGTATTTTTTTTTTTTTCCACTGGCAGCTTGGGTGGAAGCATTTTCTAGAAATTTGCAATAAATAAAATAATATAGATGCAAGTATAAATTTGAGCTTATCTTCAGGATATGCAATAAATTTAATTTATTCTTGGGTTTCATAAAGTTAACCCCTACCCGGCTTTTCCCGAGCTGAGCACGGGCAAACACAACGTACCCTCCTAGCTCATCCCGTGTGTAGCTCAGACACTGGGAAAATTTACACTGTACATATTCGATCTTTCCCGAATTATTTCCCATACGCTTTTTATTGTTTCTAATAAATAAAAGTACCAATCAGTGGAATTTTCTGCAAAACAAGTAATATAAAAAAAAAAAATTATTAAGTCACTTCCTACTTAGATCAACAAAGAAAATTTTTATTTTAGCTACTTTTCGTTAAATAGTTACAATTAATATAAATATGTATATACATAGGACAGAATCACAACATTAAGTGATAATTAATTTTTATTCATTTTCATTAAAGAATCGAATTATCATCCAAAACAATCGTGTCTATAAAATTTCAGTTCAACTGAATGCTTTAAGACATGAGAAAAAAAAATCTTTTAAAGTTTTTGACCCAAGTCGCTAAAAATGAAACCAACGTGGCTGTATGTGTAATTCTTTAAATAATTTGTTTCAGTCAATTAATTTTAATTAATTATAATTAAATTATCGTTTTTTTATCCAAAGCAATAGTGTATAGAAAATTTCTCTTTAAAATGTATTTTATTAACGATTGAAAATTCCACCAAGATAAAAATATATAGAGAGTGTGAGCTTATTGTAGGAATTGAAAGAGAGGACGTCCTTCTGCTGTGCACGCTCCTTTACGCTTGTCTGAAAGACACTTTGTTCACTACATTCTCCCAACAGAGAAGAAAGCTAATCCATCACGACAGTGTATTATTTGCTGCTCAAAGAGGGACAGTAAAGGGAGAAGAAAAGAAACAAGATTCTTTTGTCGAGATTGTAATGTTGGGTTGCAGGCAGCACCGTTTTTCCGAATTTATCATATATCATAATTTTTTGATTCATAGTATCATAATCCTTCAAAATATGTAAATAAAATTTGTAATTAAAGATAAAAGCTAGGTATTCTAAGCTTTATATTTATAGTTAGTGGGAATTGATGGTTTCTAATGGTTTCTCCCCTACAGAAAGCCAATTTTACAGTTAAATTACTCATTTATTTAAGGTATCCGACTACGTTCGGAACCGTGATTTTAAAAAAGAGCATAAATGGATAATTTTCATGATATTTAGTGTCACTCAGATTAGAATAGATGCATAAAGTTTTTTTAAGGACGTTTTGAGAAAAAAAAGTTATTTAAATACAATATTTTGGCAAAAAAATTAACTTAGAATAATCTTTTTTCAAAATGTTTTCCTCTTGTGAAATATATATATATATTATTGAAATATATATATATATATATATTATTATTATTATTATAATTTTCCTGTATATAGGTCAGACCTCTCTACAGAGTCTCAACTAGAATTTTTGAAAAATTCACATTATTTTCAGAGTTCTCAACAATTGAAATTATATAATTATTGGCGTTTTTTTTCTTAAAATTGCTCCCTTCTGTTGTCTAAAATATGAATAAACCCACTTCTAAGTTATATATATATTTCAAGAATTCTAGTTGAGTCTCTGTAGAGAGGTCTGTGCTATATACAGGATAAATATTATTATAATAGAAGCATTTTTCACAAAAGAAGAACATTTTGAAAAAAGATTACTCTAAGTTAATTTTTTGCCAAAATATTGTATTTAAATAACCTTTTTTGTTAAAATGTCCTTAAAACAATTATATACATGTAGTCTAATCTAAGTGACACTAAATATCATGAAAATTATCCATTTATGCGCATTTGCAAAATCACGGTTCCGAACGTATTCGGATATCTTAAATAGATTTTTTTAACATTAATTTTTTTAGGAAATTTTTTATGCGAATGGTATTGTTATGTTTAAAAAGACAAGTATGTTTAAGAATATGCAAAAAAAAAAAGTTTTTTTTTCATTTATAGTGCGTGAATATTAACGTCGCACTGTTCAGCTACAGGAGAGGTTTTGGCGACGGGCTACGTAATTTTGAACGTTTATTCGTTTTCTTTATTTTTTGGGGTATGTGTGGTTTATTCTGAGTGAATTATGTTTACACGGGCAGAATGTAAAAACAAATGAAACTAGGATCTTGGACAAGACACTCGCTCTATGTTAGTGATATTTTTATCTTTATTGTTGAAATAAGATCAACAAATTTGGTATGACCATATAACCATAATTTTACCGTATTTCTGTCAATAGTGTTTTTTCATCATATAAGATTTAACTAAATTGCTGAAAAAAAAACCTCCCCTTCTCTTTACATTACTTTTATTTTATGTATCTTCGTTTTTTAAGCATTCCAACTTATCAAATGTGATATATTTTGTTTACATTGATTTCAGTGGCTAATATTAAATTTTCCATTATTTTCAATAAAAAATATGTACTTATTCAATGAAAAAATTAAAAAATACACACTATTTTCATTTGATAATTTAAAGTTAGTTTAATCGGTTAATATGTTTATTTATAATTAAAGAAACAACATATGCTTAAAAAACTATTAAAAAGAAAAACAAGAAATATAAAAAAAATTTTAAGTCAATTCCTACTTAGATCAACAAAGAAAAATTTTATTTTTTAGCTACTTTTTATTAAATAGTTACAATTAATATAAATATGCATTTGCATATGACAGAAGAACAACATTAAGTGGTAATTTATTTTTATTCATTATAATTAAAGTATCGTATTGTCATCCAAAACAATCGTGTTCATAAAATTTCAGTTCAACTGAATGCTTTAAAACATGAGAAAAAAAATCTTTTTTGACCCAAGTTGCTAAAAATGAAACCAACGTGGCTGTATCTTTAATTCTTTAAATAATTAGTTTCAATCAATTAATTGTAATTAAATTATCGTATTTTTACCCAAACAATAGTGTATAGAAAATTTCAGCTCAAATGAGCGCTCTAAAAGTTAAGAAAAAAACCTTTTAAAGATTTGACCTAAGTCGCCAAAAATGATGCCAACGTGGCTGTATTTGTAATTCTTTGAATAATAAGTTTGAATATATTTTTATTAATTATAATTATAAATTACTGTATTGTCCTCTAAAATAATCATGCATATAAAATTTTAGCTCAATTGAGCGCTTTTAAATGTATTTTATTAAAGATTGAAAATTCCACCAAAATAAATAAATATATAGAGAGTGTGAACTAATAGTAGGAATTGAAAAAGGAGGAGAGGGGTATTAAAATATAATAGTCTTCAGGCTGGACATATCCCTTCCCCTGTAAGTAGCCCAATTTCCTACAGTCCTGTCAGGTAAATGGGGAAATATAATGTGTTCCCAACCGATTTTGACAAATGAATACTGTTGTGAAGATACTGGAGTGCAGAGCTCCCACTATCCTTCGGAAATGGGGTGTTTCCAAGGTATCGGTAACTTTCTATAGCTGTATAGATCTGAAGTCCTTTTCTATCCATGCTTTCCGCAGTCGTGAATAATGTTTCTTTTCCAACATCAATTGCTTCTCGAACAATCAGTGGCTTCCCAAAATGGGACAAGTAATGTAAAATGCCTGAATTTTGTTGATAATGGCACTATAGTTGTGACGGGTCTTTACATACAGGTCCTTCATATTAATCACCTTGGGGAATATTTGGGCTAGCATTAGCGTTTAATTCATAGCCATCCCTCTCAAGAAGAAACCCTGATATGCAAATTAGTTCGAGTACATAAAGTTAGTTTGGTAATTGTACGGCATTAGGAGCGGACTATCTGTTGCAGCGTTACTAAGATGAGATTTAGGATTTACGCAACTTGATTTTAGGATGGAATTTTGCTACTATACTAAATTAGTGGATTAGGAATTGTGATAGAATAGGATTGATTAAGATTAAATTGATCTGATTGCGTGCGCTTATTTACTTAGGGTTGTTGCTTTCCTTATATCACTCCTAGGGCTTCCTCTTGTGGTTTAACATTTGGTTAATTGGTGAACTTGAATAATAATAAATAAGAATTATTATGGAAGTTTCGGGTCATGCTTTGTTTCCTCCAACACCTTTAGGTAGGCAGGACGGTGAGGGAGCGACTTCAGGGGGAAATCGCTCACTCAGTATGAGGGCTATACTCCGTTTCACCTTAAGTTGGCAGCGCTGGGAAGGGTACGCGGACCAAATCACAGCCACTACAGGGTTACTCTAGGAGAAGAGTGTGACTATAACAAATAAAATTCTCCATATTTGGCGAGCAAAAAAATTATTCTTGAAAAATTTGTTCATTAAAATTGCATGAGCTTTTTTTTTATAATAGTATAGGCCCCTTCTTTAATCGAAATATTTAAGAGTTTGTTTCAATATGTTTAAAAATATTGATTAATTAACTAGCAAAACTTTTCTCGAATAAAATCTCAATAGTTCCCAACATGTTGATTGCATTTTTTTAAATGAAAAAACACGGTTAAATTGTAATTCACATGCTATCATTACATTGATTTTTTTAAGTGACTTATATGCTATTTTCAAAATAAAGGGCTCATATATCTTTAGTTTCATAATTTCATTTATTACATCTGTTTATAAAATAAAAAATTCTATATCTTGTTTATAAATAATTAATCATCTGTTTTCCATTATTACTGTTTTAAATCAGTTTGTAATTATTATTCATATTACATGTAAATGCCATTTATGTACGTTAGCTTAAGATATACAGAAGTACATAATAGAATTTGAGGATTAATTTCAAAAATTTATCAATATTAAAACTTATAATCTTTTATAAAATTTATAGTTTATCTGGAAAAAAATATCTCGATGCATACTTCAAAAATTATGTTACTAACATTATATGCAAAGTTTATATATTCAGCTCAATAAGTATAACTTTTAAAGAAAAAAAAAAGATTTATTATAATAATTTAATACAAAAATTATATATTTTGATATTTAGAACTGTTTTTGTTGTAAAAAAAATGTTTAAAATTTCAAAAATCAACAAGAATTAAGATAGCGCACGAGAGGTAAAAATATTATCTAAGAACGAAGCTAAATCGCAAAGCGAATGGCGTTGATTTGGCGCGAATGTTTCGGAAGAATGTAATCTTGAAAACCGATTTTTTCAGCCAAATATTGTTGTTGTCAGCCAAAAGTCATGTGGTTAATTTCTACTGTATTCGTTCACAGGGATTAAAGAATAAATGCTTTTAAGATGTGATTAACTTAAAATATATCTTTAAACCTACAATTTATATAATACATGATACTTTTTAATAATTTTCTGTGCATTTGCATTGATTTAAATTCCAGAACATGTTGGAACTACTTTTTCAAGTGGATTGTTACATTCCCTACCTTTCCCAACGCTGCCAACTTGAGATGAAACAGAGTATAGGTGTTAAGGCTCCCGTAATTGGTCCGAAACACATGTTAAAGAGACGCATGAAATCTCTTCTGAACCAGTTTGATTGAGGTGAGCCATTGTCATAGGTACTTTTATAAGTCTCTACAATTCACCATCCTGGGAACTTCCCCACTATTCAATGCCCTCACTCTCCTTTTGTCCCGTAGAATCAGTCTACAGACAGTCTACTAATTATTCTACAGGACTGTCAACCAGTGGCGCACACAAGAAAAGGGGGTCAACAGGTCTGAACCCCACTATAGCCCTTATTTTTTATTCGATTGATTATAATCATATGCATATAGTACATAAAATTTAATTATTTGTTATTATTAATAATTAATTTTGTTAATTAATTCTAATTATTTATTTAATAATTTCTTTTTTACTGTTTTTCGTTCCCGACAACCGACAAAATCAAAAGAACAACATGTTTGGCGGTTTATTGGGTATGATACATGAATTGTCGACTTTAACCCTGGGGCCGCCCCCCCCCCCCTCAATCACCGCACCCTAGAAAAATACTTGCGTGCGTCACTGCTGTCAACAAATGGTTTTTCCCTACTTACAGTTTTTGTTGTTGTTTTACATACATTCTAAGGTACCACAAATAAATATACAAATATGTTTACATAAATCTGCCGATGTCTTTAAAGTAGGTTGTTTGCAATGGAATTTTTACATGCCAATTCCTTATCAACTGTACCGTAGTTGCCAAAATCAAAGAGGAACGTCTCCCACACTTCCCTAGTGATTTGATCTTAATTTACGTCACACACTCTGAAACAACATGAGGGTTGTTGGCAGAACATCGAACCAAACTAAACTCACCCAAAAAGGACTTAGAACTACAAACCGGACTGCATTCATTCCTTATTGAGAAAGAGAAGTTCAGTAGTACACAAAGGTAAATTTACAAAACCTACAGGTATTTTCATAAATTCAAAAATACAGTTTCAAACAACATATAAGTATTAGCAACTTGTAAAAGAGGGCTATTGGCAGAACGCGCAAGGGAAACAAGCTTATCCTGCCACCAACGGAAGGACTTAGACCCTAGACAGATTTAACGTGCATCAGTCCCTCTACACGGTGGGTCTTCAGTGGCACAAAGGCTCAAACTCATAATACACTGATCACGAGTTCGTAACCATAATCACTTGGCTTCCACAACCATAGATGTGTGGCGGTCATATCTATATAAGCCAGTAATAGTCTCCATGCTATGATAATCATTTTGGCATGGTGGCTAAAGTACTCGTTTACGTAACAGAAGATACTGAGTTCTAATCTACCTTCATGTCTTCAGTGACATTGGATTTATTGGGCGACACGACAACACCGGGCGCGAGTTCGTGACTATGACCGTTGCTTCGGATTGTGACGGAAGGTCAGAAGTAGGTTAAGTACTACAATGTGAAGTTTCAATAGACTTTATATCAACTTTCTGGAACACCTATCAATGCCAAAATCGAAGCTTGATCTCAAGAAGGTGTTGTTGAATGTGTGGGGAAATTTGCAGAGAATATTTAAGTGGAGAGGACATCCTTAGGGACATCTTACTCTTTGAGGCCCTCGGCCTAGAGAAATTTTAAGATATTTTGAGGCCCTGGGCCTTATGCTAAAGTAGGCCCCACCTTAGATTTTTAAAAGTAGACAGTATATAGTACGTGCTGTCAAATCCTTCGCATAGCTAGTCCTGAAAGGGCCCTGTATCAAAATTTCTTGGAGGTATTTTTGGGGCCCCTTACGATTTTTTTTACTTACACATGTTGAGACCCTTGTGGCTTGAGGGTCCCATATCACTGATACGGCTCATATGGCGGTAGCTACGCCCCTGTGTCAAATACTCGTTCAAACAGTAATTTGAAACAAATAAATATACAAGGCTCACAATCTCAAAAACCTAGGCACAAACCGGCTCGACCGATGCCGTATTTGGACTAAATGAGTTGAATGATTGTTTCTGGTATTAAGTCCTAGACCCAGACATGCACAGTGGTCATCACATAATAAAACAGCCTTGTGCCACTTTTTTCAGTTGACATTCAGTTTGAAATTCGCTGTTTTTTCGGAGAACATATGTGGGAATAATATTTGACCATTAAAATTATCCGGAGTATGATCTTAATAAGACAGAGTCGAGAACGAAACGAGGTCTCTTGAACTCGGACCTATTTGACCCATGCCTTAAGACGTCCCTGGGTGTGCTATCCCCTAATCTAACAATTGACAGTTTTTAATTAGACAGATTGCACTTCGCGTTGGTCACGAAGAAGTCATGAATCGTCAGCCTGTATGGCGTTATTTTCCATCACAGTAAGGCGAGGCGTTATACCACGTCATCACTAGTCCAAAAATAACGGTTTTATACCACCGTTTCTATTCCCCTCTTATTTGGTCCCTGTCGATTATCACCTATATTTCATTTATTGATCAATTCATTCAACCAAAAAGTTTTTGACAATTTTGTTGGTGGGAGAACTGCCATCCAAGACTTTTCTCATTTCAAATTTCAGGACTTAAAACGATGTGGGATTCATTTTCAACTCGATACACGACAATAAGTCACGAATAATAATGATGAATGTACAAAATCATTGGTTACATGATATTCTGTGTTCTTGTTTAAGAAAAACAAAAACAAGTGGAACTTTTGCATTTTCCTAAGATAAGACAAATCCTAAAATGAAATGGAAAAAAAATTTAAAAAAAAAAACAATTTTAGATACCAAACTGATATAATAATAGTTTATATATATTTCTGTGTGTGTATACAATTTTTAAAAACTAATCGAATTTATTTTTCTTGCTCCGATTGCACAGGATTACACACGATGATTGTGATTCCTTAATTCAGTGGCCTAACGTAAACCCCCGCAATCCCCACATCGCAGGGGGGGGGGGCTCAGTTTCTGGGAAACCCAAAGCCTGACTGATGCCAGCTATATTCCCTTTGTAAAATCCAATTTAGAGCCCCAAAAACCGACTTTCAAGAGGGGGGACGGGCTATTGTTCTCCGTTTTCCCTTCGATCGGGAGAGAGCACAGTTAAATCCTTCTCTCTTACTCATGAACAAGGCAGGAAAGTCAATTCAGTCTCTTTCCCTTTTAAGGGAATTTATTTTCTGAGAGTCATTTAGAATAATAAGGACTGGCCTGGTTCTGAAAGATCTCCTTTCAACAAAAAGGTTGGAAACAATTCTATGGATGAAGAGAATATGGATGAACTCACCTGTCTTCAAAAACATCTCTGTGCACAGTGACTACAATAGAAGTTTCTTCACGCTTTAGTAAGACGCGGACCTTACATCCAGTTTAACTAAAGGTAAGAAATTCATCATTTGGTTTTGAGAAACTGAACGCAGCAATCAGTCTATTCTTCCCTTTACCAAAAAGGGGGCGATCTTTCTCCCTTTCTTTATACAAAGGCCAAGAAAAAGCAGGAAATTTAAAATGGGAGTTTTAAAATGCACTAAGATACACGTGTAATCCTATAGCTTAGACAACCGGGCCAATCACCTTTCTTCACCCCCTCCAAATACACTTTTTTAAAGTAAAGAAGGCCGTTGGAAGGAGAGAGGCAGAGATTTGAAATGTATTAAAATAAGATATTTTTTCCTGGCTAATTTTTGAAATTAGCTCTAAATAGCCTAAAACGAATCATTTTTGTCACTTATCATCATACTGGGAAGGATATTGAAAATCTCTCTCTCTCTTCCTCTCTTTCTTAATATGTCTACACCAGTGTTCCTCAACCCTTTTATCGCCACGGACCGATCAACGTTTGTTAATTTTACAGCACCCCGCTGAGGGGGAGGACGTTGATTGTTTCTATTTTAGACTATTTTGATTTAATAATTTTAATTTAATTTTCAGCGTTTCTCAAACTGTGGGGCGCGTCTCCCTAGGGGGGCGTGATAACTCTACAAGGGGGCGCGAGGATATTAAAAAGTCGAAAACAAAAGATTATTTTTAAAAAAATTATTAATTTGCTGAACGTAAACAAACAAAATACATTCTGACTTAATAAAAAAATAAAATACACATTTATACTAATATAATACACTTATAAATGAATCAGTACTTCACAATGTATTTTATAAGTAATTGAACAATATTTAGTTAAGAGCAAGTTTAATAATTACCAGTGACTCCATGTGTGTGGGCTTGTCATATATACAATTATGTACCAAAATTAACACTTATCTTGATAATTTGTACTGTTTATAATGAATCCCTTAAAACTGCCTAGATTAAAAGTTATATGGTTCACTCCTCAATGCCCCTATTTTTTTCACATAGGCGCGCGTATGAGATGTATTGGAGGAAGGGGATAAAGGGGGAATAAAATCCTTCCTAGAGGACTACGTAAATCCTTCGCAAACACTGTCAAGTTCATTTTATTGCATTACAAAGCTTTTGGAATAATTCTATGGATAGAAGTTCACAGAAAAGGTTATACTTCGGAAAGACGTATATTTACGTCCGGACCAATTAATACATAGGCTGACTAAGACGTTTATATACGTCGGTGGGACTTAAGAGGTTAAAGTCGTATTGTAACTTTAGCATCAAGACATACTACTACTGAATTCAATATATTGTTATTGTATGGAGAAGGGGGGGGGGGCGCGATGGAAATTATGACTGAAAATTGGGTCGCAAGAATCGAAAGTTTGAGAAGCACAGATTTAATTGTATTTTATCGTGACTTCAGAATAAAATAAAGCTACACCAAAAAATGAATATAAAGGGATTTAACAAGGAATATAAAGTGATTTTCATAAAAAGTAGCCCAAACCCAAGAAAAATATATCACAGTAAATAAAATAGAAATAATTTAATGTTTCTTGTGCGGACCGGTAGTATTTAATCCATGGACCGCGGGGGTTGGAGACCACTGGTCTACACTTCTAGGTGTCTACGTGTCTAAGTGAGTGAATATTAACGTCGCACTGTTCAGCGACACGCGGGCTTTTGGCAACGGATCTCGTAATTTTGAACCATGGTCAAGTGACGAGGACGACACCGGAGCAGGCACCCCCTCTCCTACCACACCACACCATGGGAGGACGTTTGAGCTCTCGACAAATTTAACCTACATCTCTTCCCTACCCGGCGGGTCTTAAGTACGGGCTCGAACGTCGTCACAGGCCAGCCACGATCCGATACCTTGACCACTAGGCTACCGCGACCACGGTATCTAAGTGCGAGCATCTCCTCACGAACCTCTAAACGCAAAAAATCACGTCAAAAGTACCAAAAGATGAGAAAAGACCCAAGCAATCCATTTTGATCATTAAAATTTCGAAATTACTATTAAGTTAATTAGTTAAAAGGTTAAAATGAATGATTGGCCTTCCCCCCAATAATACTGCAGCAGCGCCACCTTCTGTAAGCCGCACACAACAAAGGACAGGAATAAAAGCCCTTGAAGACTGACCCGAACAGATATTCCTTTCGTCTCAGTCATCTAAGGCATGCACGGCGTAGCAGTGGACCGGTAGGTCGATGGTTCAAATAAACACCCCTGCTAAGGTTCTTCAGTGGTGACCCAGGATTTGAGACAGCCAGGACACTAGATGGCAGCACAGTCTAACGCGATTGGGTTAATTATGCATTCATTCCATGGAAAGTCTAAGTAAAACATTCTCAACGAATCTCGATTAGCAATTCAAACGGCAACGGCGCTCGTCAGTGACACAAAGGACTGCCCCAGTATTTAACGGAAAAATGCTCCAACCATACTCAGACCTATCTGAACAAAACTTTCCAACGTCCGGGACAATTAACGCACTGGCTATGAGAGACGTTTAGAGGCTGTGAGAGACTTAAGAGGTTAAAGTCGTATTCTAGGTTTAGCGTCAAATTATAGTATTGTTGAATTCAATACTTTGTTATTGTATGGAAGAGGGAAAGCGACGAAAATTATGATTGAATATTGGGTCGCAAATATTGAAAGTTTGGGAAGCACTGCTTTAATGGGCCATTTATTTCTATTAAAAATACATTAAAATGTTTTCGGAACAGAGA
>BMAV01025787.1:0-13741 GCA_019973955.1 Trichonephila inaurata madagascariensis
GAAAAAATAACCTTTTTTCAAAATGTTCAATTTTTAAAAAATGATTCTATTATAATAATATTTTTGTTTTATATAGCTCAGCCCTCTGTAAGGGGGTTATAATTTGGAAAAATTCACATTTTTACAGATTTACAGCCCATTAAAAATTATGGGGGTTTTTTTTTTTAAAATTTCCCTCTGTTTTCGTAAAACATGGAAAAACCCCAATTTTTAATTTATATTTTTTTAAAAGTTATATTTTCATAGTTTTATATATCTATTTTCATAGTTTCATATACTTCTAAGTTATATTTTCATTTTTGACAAAAGGAGAATATTTTAAAAATGGGTCATTTTATGTTCAATTTTTTTCTCAAAGTATTGTATTTAAAAAATTTTTTTATTGTAATCCCCTTTTTAAAAACAATTTTATATACTTTTTCTAATCATTGACACAAAATATCATAAATATTATCCATTTATACGTTTTCCAAAATCACTGCCCGAACGTAGTGGATACCTTAAATTTTAAAGTGTTAGACGGTCAGTTAAAAATTCATTTAAAAAAGTAAATGGCGTTTTTTATTAAACAGTTTAAATTTTGTAAGGGATTTAATTTAAAAAATCTTTTTAATGCTTGAAATTTTCACATTTCTACAAGCTATCTTACATTTATTCATTTAAAAAATTTGATAATCCAATAAATCATCAATGGGTGGAGAAATTCTGAGGAAAAAATTCAGTTCAAGCTGGGTTTTTCTATTCATCAAATTAATAATTTCCTTTTTTTCTGTATTTATTTCATTTTAAATGCCTATAAAGAGTAAGTTAATTACTATGTGTTGGGATTGATTCAAAATAAATAGCAGGTTTGCCTTTTTAAAGTTATTTATAATATTAGTAAGCAAATTGTGTATTAAAAATGTTTTCCTAATAAAAAATGAGAATAAGTATTATTGTATTTTAATTTTTATTATAAAAATAGTATCGAATGTATTTTAATTTTAACTTAAAACACTACACTGTAAAAAAAGAGAATCATCAAAAATGCTTTTTATAATGAATAAATTTGAAAAAAGGGGAGTTGAAAAAATCAATAAAAATATGTTAAAAAAATTTTTTACAAAACAACATTTAGTAGACAAAATTGGGAATTTTCATCATAATTTTTTTTTTGAAAAAAGGGGGGCCCATTTTTTTTATAAAATGACGTTGAAAAAAACCCAATACTAAACATAAAATTAAAAATTTTTTACCTTTTAAAAAAAACCTTAAAACCCCTTTATTAATATAACCCCTAAATGATATCTCCATTAACCCCGACCCAACAAAAACGCAGGGCCCCTGAAAATCTTTGTTTAAATTTTTCCCAAATGGAAATTTTATGAAAATTTTCCGAAACTTAATCAAACACTATGAAACGTTTTTGGGAGTACCCCGGCTTTTAAAATGACAATACTAAAAAAACCCCAATAAAGGGAAAAAACACTTTAAACCCGGATTACAGAACAAAAATTTTTTTAATTCCATCACAAGAAATTAATAGTTTTTCCCAAATTGACTCCCACGACAGCTGCGTTCTATGATAGCCACTGGGGAAAAAATCCAGCGTTTTTTAAGCTTTTACTTAAGGCAGCATTTTAAATACCCCCCAGGACTTCATGGGGTTGTTTGGAATCATGCCTGAAAATCGACAACCTTTTCCCCTTTTAAAGGAATGGTGTTTTTTAATTTTGTGAAACCCTAAGTTCTGCGGGATACCATTTAAGAGATGGGATGAATTTGCCAGTTTTTAATTTTCCCATCCCCACCATTTTCTTTAACCTTTACTATCTGTGGGTCCTTTCGATATCTTGTAAATGATACGTATATGTAAAATTTGGCCGGGGAACCCAAGGAAAAAAAAATTTAATTTAAATTTATGGGTCGTTATGCCCAATGTATAAAAAAAGAGAGCTTTTTAAAAAAGAAAAAGGGGCGAACATAAAAAAATACTTTACTTCTTTCATACACTGAAATACTGTTCATTTAAAAAAAAAATGATTTTAAACCCTTTTAAAGAAAAAAATTTAGCCCAAGAGTATACTATTTGTTCATAAGCCTAGAATAATACCTCGAATAAATTAATTAAAAACATAGCAACATTGTATACGAATATTTCAAGCTTTTTAAAACGGATGGTATGCGTTATACGAAGAATATACCTAAACATTAAATAACGTAGCTTGAAATAATAGATGCACATTATACACCGAGGTTTATGGTATATATAATATATATATAATTTGGTGCATTTTGCAGCTAGATTAAAAACTGATGTTGATAAATGAATAACTAACAATTTAATAGATGAAAGATTTATTGAGAGATACTAACGCATAATATCGTCTTTGACTCCATCTTTTGATCAAAATCTGAAAAATTTACAATATAATAGTAGATTTAAAAAATATATCTTTCATCTAATAGTCTTTTTACGATTCTCTACTTAAACAATCTTTTTCTTTACAATTTTTTTTAAAGCTACTATTGTTTGTTATCAATATGTGAAATTTGGAAGTTTTATTTTAAAAAGTAAACCCTCAAAAAATTAAGACTTCAAAATTTTTTCCTCTAATTTAATTTTTCCAGAAAAAAAGCTGATTAAAAATAATACTAAAACAAAATGCAATATATATATATATATATTTCTGCTTAAGAAAGAATACTGCCCATCTAATTTAAAAGGTTTCATTTGCAATAGAACATAGTGGTCACGTGTGCATCACTATAAGTGTTTGTATTTTATTTTAATAAGGTATTAAAATTATTATACTCATTCTCTATGCTGCTGGGAAATATATCCGAATAAGCAAAGCTAATTTTAACTGCTTTATTGAAGTTTTTGGATATATTTTGAGGCGAATAAAACTAAACTTTTTGAGAAGAGAAGGATGATATTTTTTTTTTTAAAAAAATAAAAATTACAATTTTTCTGTTTTTTTCTTTTAAATTTTATTTTTACTTGAAGAAACACGTTGTTTGTTAATAGTAAGATTTATCAGACTATACATCGTGTTTTAAATGTTTCACCTTAATCATTTGTTATAGAGATAATCATTTTCCCTTAAAGGTGCAGAAAAATAAATGTCTTTTTCTACAGAAGAAATTGCTCCAGGATGTTCTAGAGCGGATAAAAATAATTTTCGAAATTGATTCACTTTATTGAAGGCTCTTAATTTCAAAAATAATTATTACGGCATATTTTTGTTAAGTATGCAACAATATAATTTTTTATTAAAGTTTCTATCAAAAATATTTCTAGTATTAAGTCTTATAATTGTTCCTAAAGAAAGAAGATAATTTCTTTATAAAACCTTACAGTTTACAAGCTAAGACCTAAAATGGCCTGAATAATAAACATTTTGTTTTTATAAAATATCGAAATATAAAATAAAAAACACGAATTAGTTTCAAAATAAAAAACTTTTTTTTAAACAAATGTCAAATTTCTAAGGAAAAATCAAATCATAATAAAAATTTATAATGAAAAAAATATTTAAAAATATTTTAAAAATCAATACTACTATCAGAAGGTATTGCTTTTTCCACATATATCGAGTTCAATGAACCAAATGGGAAACCAATTTAATCTAAGGAATTAAACACGTAACTTAGACTACACGTAGTTTTCAAACTAATTTTTTAAATCTAAGCGTTTTTGAAAATATACATATTATTTCACTTGTTTCTTGGAAACCTTAAACCAAGAGATATGTTTTGCACAGTACTAGGGATTCCAATATCGGACTAAAATTCAATACCGATATTCGATATTTTTTAAATCTCTATACCTGGATACCGGTTTTAATACCCGTAGTAGAATTTTTTTTAAAAAAAGGAAGAAAACACAAGTGTTTCTTCATTTCAGTTGCTAGTTTTATATTAGAGAGTGTAAATATCACAAAAAATGTGTAACTTATAAATCATAACAGTATATACAGAATCACAAATTAGTAAAGGAACATTTTATTTGTTTCAATAACAAAAAAAGGGCAAATATCACTATTAAGTCTGTGTTCTGCGGTTTTCAACTATAAATAATGAAACCAAACCGAAGTATTATCAACTGATTTATTTTTGTTCTGTAAAGTTATTCTTATTCATTATTATGGGTTATTATTTTTGAGTATATATATATATATAATAAATCTGAAAAAAATATATTTTGAACCCTTAAGTATGATATGCAAGTACAATGTGAATTAAAAACTCGACAATTCAAAAGATATTGAAATATTATGCACTTTCTTCACAAATGCAACCTTGTTTTCACATATATAAATATCAGACTACGAATCCTGCGCGTGGGCAGTATCGCTCTGAGCTGTAATAGGATAATTTTGTCCTGCCTCCTACGAATTCCCATATTTTATCACTTTTCTTGATTGTACGATGAAACTTTGTATTCACAGTTTAATTAATTTCTCCTGTTATGGAGACATAAAACGAAAAACGCATACTATTTTTATATTTTGGCTATCATTTAACATATAGTGGAGACAATTTTAAAAAAAAATTCTAGTAAATACAGAAATACCGGTATTTAAACTAGTGCATACCGGTAATACAAAATTGTACAAATAGCTCAAAATACCGGTATTCCGGTATTAAAATCCCTACACAGTACAAATACAACCAAAATGGCGGTATATGAAAAAAAATTGTTACAAGAAATAATAAAACAGAGTCACGTTTCAATGGCTGTGATTCAAGCTGAATTTCATTTTTTCGTGACTTCTGATCGAATGGTCATGACTGTGTCCTATTTACTAAGGCTACATACACGTGTCACAGCTATTTGGCTGAAACATATAGATCAATTTTGAAACAATATCAATTCTGTTACAGTTTTTTTTATTCCACCTAAGGCCAACATCGAAATCATTTTATTGTAGCCAGGAGGATTTTTCTGCTAAGATTCTTCATCTGATTTGGGAGGTTTTTTCTATCTAAAACATTCGAAAAGGGATAGAAACAAATACATCAAAATGTTAAATATTTTCAAAATTGGGTTTTCTAGAACAATTTTGTTTCGAAGATTCTGAAAAGAATTTTGCAATATAAATTAGGAAGTGATGTAGAAAGTGTGAATTCTTTTAAAAGATTGAATCACATTGAAGATTTATGTCGCTGAAAAAATAAATTTATTATTTTTCTCTGTTGTAGAATTTTAGAAGTTTAGTAAGACACCATGATTCAATTTGAAAATTTTCTTACATATTATGAGATATTTTATCTATCTCTGCATTTCTTTCATAAATAAAATTCTTAAATTTTAACATATGTCGGTAACGAAATTTTATGTAAAAACTTATGAAAGATTTCTGATAGTATACCAGGGGCTTTTTAACATTATTTGAAGTATTTGTTTTCAAAAAAGATTTAAAAACATGTTAGAGTCTCTAGAAACGAAATTAATATTTTTTTTATATCATAATAAGTTATCACAAATGAGTTATCATTTGTTAGATACATTATATATAAAATATATTTGTTACCTGTTTTGATAAATTTGACAGACTACCTTTATTGGCAAAGGGTAAAATTTTAATAAAAAAATAAAAAATAATAAATAAATAAAATAAAAAAAAACTGAATGTGCGTCATCTTTCAAAATAGGTGTGGATATTTGAAATATAAAATTAACAGTTTCGAAAAATTCATGTAATTTTAATATGTATGAATAACTTCAAGAACATTACTTATTTTAAAATTAATTACTTGAATTGTTAAGTAAAATTTTGACAATATTGCATTGATTTAATTCCTTATTTTTGCTATTTATTGTAGTAAGTATCAATAATATTTCACTTTGTTTCGAATTAATAAACATCTATCTTAAATATAATTATAAATACGTATTAAATATATAAATACAGTAATATTGTAAAAAATTTGTCATACAATGTATAGAAGCATTTCCTTTATGACTTAATTATTATAAGCATTATATATATATATATATATATATATATATATATATATATATATATATATATATAGTTCTAAATGTACTTAATTCTTAAAAATTAAAACTTTATGAAATAATTTTTTTTACTTCTGTAAAAGGTAATTTTACGGATAGTAAAACAAATAACAGAAAAAGCAAAAACTGTTTTTTCGGCTGGGAAAGTGATGGCAACTTTTTCTTGGGAAATTCATGGAGTTATTTTAATTGATTATCTTCAAAAAGAAAAAAAACATTACTGAAGCGTACTTCGCATCATTACTTGACAATCTTAAGGCAGAACTTGCGAAAAAAACGGCCACATTTGCAGAAAAAGAAAGTCCTGTTTCACAAAGACAACGCACTGTCTGATACCTCAGCGGTTGCCACGTCGAAAATCATCGAATTACGTTTTAAACTGCTTGACCATTCGCCTTGCTCACCAGATCTACCCCTAAGCGACTTGTTTTTATTCCCTCATCTAAAAATTGCTTTCGGAGGACAGATCTTCGTCAAATGAAGAGGCAATCACCTTCGTGAAAAATTATTTCGCAGAGAAAAACGCCGAGTACTATTTCGATGGGTTACTGAGATGGAAGCATCGCTGGGAAAAATGTGTAGAGTTACAAGGAGACTATGTTGAAAAATAAAAAAAAAATCAGAAAAAATGTCTTTATCTCTATTAAGTCGGAAACTTTTCAGATCACCCTCGTAAAAGTAATTTTTTTATGATCATCTGTTTTGTTATTTTTAAAGCTATCGTTTTTATACCCGCCGTATAACGCGCACTCTTAAGTTTCTATCTTAATTTTTGTTCAAAGTGCACGTTATACGCCGGATTTTACGGTAATTAATATATTTTAGAGATAAAAACTAAATTTTCTTGTTTAAATCAAGAAAAAAATTTATACATTACAAAATTTACGGAAATCGGACATCGTTTGAGTAAAAGTGAGACAAGGAAAAAGAAAAAAATAATAATATAGTTAAATTATAAACACACATTTTTTTCTAAAAGTTGTATTAAAAACTAATCAAACCTACAATACACTAAGAAGACTGCCACATATTGACACGAGAATCAATTTTTAGTCTAATTAAATTTTAACTAAAATGTGTTCATTAATTACAACTAGAAATTTCTGCACATTCCTGTTTTTAAACCATGTATTATCCGTGTATATGATTTGTCTTGACGAGGCTTAAGATCATTCTTCTGATCAGGGGTGGACAACCAGCAGCGCACGTGTCAAAGTGTGGCACGGTGGAGTTGTAACAGTGGCACACGAAGACTTAAGGAAAATTATTAAAAATTAAAAAAAAAATAATAACATTTTTTACAATCTTTTTGGAATGAGGTTGTCTCATACAAAATGGAAACCCTCTTAAAATTTATTTTAAATACACTTTAATAACTTATTGTAGGAAATTATCGTGTAGAGAATGCATTTGCATTGTTGTACGAATTGAATTTCTAAAGCTTTTTCACTCACAAGATTTCGGAATGTGAGGAAGTGTATTTTAAAATATCTGGAAGAAAACACTGTAAACTTCTCGCAGAATAGCAAGGACTCACAGCAGTGAGTCCTTGCTATTCTAAAAAGAAGATTGGCTATGTGATATAGCTTTCCTTACCGATATTATGGGGCATTAAAATAATTTTAAGATTACAGAGAACAGATTGAATTTTTCCAACCCTAGTTAGTCATATACCTTCTTTCGAGGACAAAGTTCTGCCTTTTTGTCATGATTTTAGAGAGAACACTGTTGTCTGCTATCACTAATCGTAAACGTTACAAATATAGAAAAATAATACCAATTCGTACTTGTCCGATACCCAGAAAAAAACAAAAATTACTTCATTTGTTGAAAAATTTCCCCAAAATTTTTTTTAAAACAATTTTTTTAAATAAGAAAATTTCCCCAAAATGGGCCTGACTGGATTATTTAAAAAGGCTCAGTGGGCCGCAGGTTATATTGGAATAGATTTTGCATAGAAAATTTTAAGAAACCCGTTCTTCGTTTAAAAAACAGTAAATTTTTTTAAAATAAATAAACATCATAATTTTTAAATAGATTTAAAATTCAAATATTTAAAAAAAATAATTTGGAAATTTATCACATAACATTTTTTGATGCTCATTTAAAGAATTATTACTTTATGCATTAGTTTTTTCTTTAAATTTTTTACACGATGTATCTATGAACATTTAATTGAAATACTTATCTTTTTTTAACCTTATTGTTATTTCAAAATTGCTTAAAATATTTTCATTTCATAATTCACTAAAAACCCTTTGCAATTTTTTTAATGACCACAAATAGGATCATTTTGATAAACAAACCAGTTTACAAAATTACAAAATTTTTCCCATACTAGTGAAAATTTTTGCATGTTAAATTCTTTTTGGGGGATAATATATGCTCTTTCAAAAAAAAAAATTTTTTTTTACAAGATTTGAGCAGAAACTGCACATGTATAATTATAATTATATAAGTTGATTGTGAAACAGAAATACAAAATAAACTATATATTTGAGTTATTTACACAAAAAATTTCCATAGTTAAAAAAATAAAATCTAATTTTATTTTCTTTCAAGAGGAATTTTTCCAATCTTGAATTTTTGTAAAACGTCCTTTAAAATAAAAGTAAAAAAGGTGTAAAAAAAAATCGGTGTTCAGATAAGCATGTTGAAATAAAAAAAAAACATCATGGGAACTGAATGCTTTTTCCAAAAACTGTTGCCGGGCATAAAATATTAATCCTTTGGCCTTATAACCCGTTTTCATTGTTTGTTCCATTAGAAATGGGCCCCTTTTGGGGATTTTTCGGCCTCCCTCAAAAAAAATACCCCAATGATTTTTGATTGGCAAGTAAAAAGTATGTTTTCCCCCGTCAAATGTTATAATTTACAATTTATAATAAAGGGTCTGGATAGCCTATGGGTTAGAAAAATCGGATCCCCCCGGAGGGACGGGTTTGTTTACCGATACCCCAAATATCTCAGTAAAAGAGTACATGTCGTTAAATCCCGGTCGAAGTCCTGTGGGCGGGCACAGAAACCACGGGTACGGGTGATGGAGAATAATTCCCTCCCCCTCTGGGCCCCTCCTAAATTTGGGGCGGTTGAATTAGTGGTGGCACCATCTATCGTAGGTAAACTGCCTCAGGCTCGGCAAAATTTCCCTTTCCCTTCCCCTTCGGAAAGGGCACTACCCCAAAAACAACAATTTCTTCTTCATTCATTTGTATTATTTTTTTTTTTTTTGTAAACTTTCAAGCTGAAATTTTGGTTTAAACAACATTTTTATCAGGAAAGGTGTGGGAAGATTTTGTTAGTGTAAGATCTTCTTAGCTAATTTATTTCAATAAATGTTACAAATAAGCGGAAAGTACTAAAAAGAAACTATTAATTTCATTTATATCCAAATATAAACAAATGAATTTTTAATTAGATAGTTTTAAAAATTCCCCAAAAAAATTTGATTTTCAAAAATAAATAAATATACAAGTGGGTTAACCAAGATATGTCTGAAGTATGAAAAACGACTCACTTCCTGTAACATAATGCTTGCCCAAAAAAAAAAATGGACTCAAAGGGAAAATTAGAAACAATTCATGATGGGTTTTTTTTTTCTTCATGAAATAAACTATTTTTCTTTCAAAAGGTTTCTATTTTTATTGGTGAATATCTTTTAAAAATATTACATTTTAACTATACATTTCCTTTTTTATTCTTTTTAGCAAATTGAGCTATTATTAAGTTATCTATGTCTTGTCTCTAAATTGGTTAAAATTTTTAAAAATATTCAATTTTAAGACTCAAATTTTAGTATAAAAGTTAAAATTTTTATTTCCCTTTTAAAATATTTATAGATTCATTTTTATTCTAAACGTATACCTGTATGTAAACATTTATTGTAATAATTGCTTCCTCATTATGCAAAATTAAGTTTATAAAATTCATTTTTAGTTTTTCAATCATATAACTGTTGGGAAACCGGATTAGCAGCTCAATTCTTATTGAATTAGCTCAATTTCACTTAACCCGCGATCACTCGAGCGGGGGGCTTTTCCCCAGCAACAATAAAATCCTCCGAAAAAAAAATGCAGAACCCCGTATTTTCTGGCTGCCTTTTAGGTCTGAATCTTCAGGCGTGATGCTCCCTCTTTAAGGGGGGAATGAATGACCTAAAAATTTTTCTGGAGTGCTGAGAACTCCCCGGGAAATTGACATTTGTATACAGTTCTTGAAAGTTTGGAAAATGATTAAAAAATTATTTTTTTATACTTTTTACAATCTATCTCTAAATTTTAAAGTATATTTTTACTGGCATATACGTTTTACTGGTTTATGAAAAATATAAAATTTTGTTTTTTAAAAAGTGAAAATTTTTTATGAGTTTAAATTAATTTGTCTTTTGTGAATAAATTTAAAAATTTTTTTTGTATAATAAAAAAAAAACTTGTACTTTTTAAATATGTATCATAATGACTTAATTTTTTTTTTCAAAATTAAATAAAGTGTTAAAAATTTGGGGGGTTCTCACACCCCGGGAGTATAGTAAAAAACAGGCGCAGGACCGCGGGTTAAGATAGTCAATGTTGTCTAAAATGTTTCTAAATGTCAAAATTTTAATATACCCTTTTCCCAAAATATTCCGCCCGCGTAAAATAAAAAATAGTAAAAAAAAAAAACATCGAAAAAAAAACAGGGTTTTTCTGGCTTTGATGAAGACAAAAAATTCCCCCTATCGCTTCATAAAAAAAAATATATATATCCTCAGCACCAAAAAAAGCTAATTCCACCGATTGTTACAAACCAAAAAAACGCCTCTGTAAAATGACCACTATTGAACACCTATCCTGTAAACGTTGGGATGTATCCCAAATCTTTTTTTCCCTTTCCCCCTCGAAGGGTTTTCCTTGATCCATCTCCCTAAAACGTTTTTTTTCGATCCCCCTAACCAATCCATTCTCTCCCATCGCCCTTTCTTGCGGATAATACCCCGGGATAAAGGGGGAATAAAACCCCGATCCCCAAAAACTCCAGAACAAGAGGGGCTTGCCTAAACTGGATATTTTTTATCTTTAAATCAAAGTAGTTTCCATTTCGGGGAAAATTTTGTAGATGTTTATTCTAAGAAAGGGTTAGAAAAAAACATGCGACGGAAGGAAAACACATTTTTTTTTGTCCCGGGGGAGATTCAACCAGGATTTGTTTCGGTTTTAATATAAATTTTTACTCTGCGATCCATTATAAGAGATACATTCTAAGCCCAACATACTTTGTTTAAAAATATTTTTTTAAAATGTCTTGAAAAATTTTGCATGTCAAACTTAGAAAAATAAATACATCACACATAATCCTCGTTTGGTAGAAATTTTAATACTTGAGATGGGACCCTTGAAATAGATACTTTTCTTTTAAATGTGTTAAGCGTCTTCCCTTTTATTTTAAAAAGTATTATATGCACTTTGTATTTTTCATTTAGGTACCCGACACTTGCGATAAATTTTTTTGAAAAATGGAGATATGGAATTTTTTTTGAATTTTAGATTTATTTGAAAATTTTTAAGGAAAAAATCGTAAAAGGGAAAACCCAAAAATTTTATTACTATTAAAAGGGGGAAAAAACTGGTGAAAATGTAAAAAAAATTTACATAAACGGGGCCCCCTCGGGTAAAAAATATTTTGAACAAATTCTCATTTTTTCAAGTTTAATGTGTTACTTTTTATTCATGTTTAAAATGACCTTCAGGATAATAGATATTTTAATTTTTAAAAAAACTAGAGCACTCTTATCTTAGTGACTTTTGAAATTTCTTAAAACAGTGATTTATTCACATAAGGACTTAAATTTTAAATAAAATAGTTATTTATAAACCTGAAGAGGTCAAAACCTTCTACTCTTATACAGAACATTCACAAAAAATTTCAGCAAATTATTTTCAAAACTTTTTGAGAAATCGATGTCCCCGTTTGAATTTTTCGAAAAAAACACATTTCGAGTAAAACGCATTTTAAAGTTTGAAATCTTGTGTAAAGTTATGGCATCTTCTTTTATTAGATACTTGTAGTTTTTGTTCTACTGAATGGAAAATAAAACACTTGGTATTTTTATTAAGCTTATAAGGTGGCCTATAAAATAAAATCATAAAAAAATTGTCAATTTTTGAAAAAAATCATGATTTTAGGCTAGTTGGACTCCTAAATATTTATGTGAATCCCACTGAATTTATAATTAATAGCACGTGTATTTTGAATAATTTAATTTATAATTTCAAGCTGGAAAAAAAAGGAATTAAATGAAAAGTTAAAAATTGATCCTAAATAAAAATGATTGATTCTACCTATAAGCAAAATTATTACTACCTAATTTTTTCAAAGTTATTGTGACTCAGTGTCCCGTTTTGTATTATGCCCAACATATGAAACACCTTTCCTGTGATTTTAGCTCTTTAGGAAACAAAATATGTTCAGGAATGGAAATTTATTAAGATGAGAAATAATTAAAAACCTTCTGCTGAACAAGGATTTCTTTGTGAGTGTGTACGGAATTCGTAACAAATTCGAATTCTGTCAACTCGTACATAAAATCGAACATGAATTAAAATATAAAGATAATTCGATACAAAACAACATAGATGATTTCAAAATCAGTTGAGAACTTTTAATTACTTCTCATTCAACCCTTCGTTAGGCGCGTGAATCTCTCAGATGCATTATAAAAATAGTTTCTGTGTGTGACCACCATTTGGGTTTGGGAAACCCCCCTCTTTCTTCCATCTTTTTTCCCCTCGTCCGGGTTCTGTGTCATGGACTAGGGGCTTTCTTCTATTTTCGGATGGGGGGTTCCCTTGAAACTTTAAGATGCAGGCGCCTACAACGCGCTTTTATAATTTTGAATATTTTGTAATTTTGATTTTTTTCTTGTAAAAGGAAATCGCCCCCATGGTGACCGTTTCTTTTATTATGGGGCTAGAGGTGAGGGTTTACAAAAGGAATAGACATTTTAAATTTTAAAGCTTTTTTAAATGAAACTTAATATAACAATTTAGATATAATATTATATATGCGAGAATAACTATGAACAAACACACAGTAATATAGTTAAACCCAATCCCTAACTTGACCACTATCCCTTTAAATCGCCTAATCTCACTTCTAATAATATTACAAGTCTAATATCAAAAATCAATCCCCCCTTTAAACCGATTTTAGTTTCAATCTTTGAAGAGGCGTCTGGGTGGGGTCTGGGATGCACCTTGACCTAATGACTTAATCTTCAAGGTAACCACAATTAGCTGTCAATTCTTTTTTGTATCCCACTCATAGCATTCCCCAAATTGCCTTAGACCTACTGAAACTTCTGTTATTTAAAGCTATCTTATTTGCATTTCCCTTCCATTTCGCTTCTTGGGTTTTGGTTTGGAAAAAAAAGTTGCATTTAATCTTGGCCCCCAAAAACCCAAAAGGTTATTTAAAGATAATACGCGTGGCCCCTCACAAAATAATGTAATTTTCAGTTTTATACGTAAATAATTCGAAACAGGTATTACGTAACTTTTGTTTGATAGATTTTTCCCCTTTTTTTCTAGAAAAAAATACATTTTAAGGATGCCGCGTGTTTATTCGTTTTGAAACATTTTTTTCAATCCTCAATGTAGCTGGAATGAACTCCCAATATATCTATGTGGGAACACGACTAGATCAGAATTTTTGAAAAGGGGACCTACGCAACAGTATGAAAGTAATCATTACACCCCC